>CAAKMY010067725.1:0-65268 GCA_901111285.1 Corrigiola litoralis
ACATAAAACTAAACAACAAATTTCACTTCACAATATTAGCTTGGAGCTTAAACAGATTAAACTACAATTTACAAATTAGTTGCCCGAAAAAGGAGCAACCTGCAAAATAATTTGGTATTGTATACCCGCTTCCATATGGATGACTGCAAGATACTTGAAGAGTTTCTACGCCGCATGAAGAATATCTAATGTTGTGCTTTAACTTCTTCGATATTGTTTGAAACCTTAACAAAAGTTGTAAACATAATAAGTTTTTATACACTTTAAACTAACTAGTATATAAAATGATAGGATCATCTAATAGTCCAACAATCATGCTTATTTAACCAATGAACATAAACTCACAAAAAACGAACAAGGCTAGTATGCGATATGGAAGGCACAACTAGCATGACAACAAAATTAAATCATACAAGCTTTATAAGCACTTACTTTGGAACACATAGCAACAAACATTTCTAAGTACAGATCAACAATCACTATGTCACACCTGCAAACATAAATTCAACCAGCTAACTGACTCTTGCTAATTTTTTAATTTATTTTTTGCTAACAGGTAAGCATTATTATTAAGCACAAACATTATAACAGTTACAAGAGGGGGCATTCCCCCCTTAAATCAAACCCAAGACTTAGAAGAAGTTTACCTTCTAGGAAGGGCCCCTCCTATCTAAGTCAGCGATCAAACCAATCTCTATCATTACAATTTAACACTTTCTTATTTATGCAACTAATTCTCAAGCACACAGATATCATCACTTGTGCAGCTACCCATTCAGGATGTCTCATCTTTTGTTCCAGCCTGCATACATTCCTCTCGTACCATAAATAATAAATTGCAGCACAACAGATAGCACTTGCCACCTTACTCTGAAAACTAGACCCACTTTTTCTGAACATAAACCAAGCAACAGACACGTTTCTCCTTTCCCCTGCTACTAATATTTAGCTACTTCATCAAAGTAAGGATACATCTGGAACTATACGCACACTTGAAAAACAAATGCTCATGTGATTCTACTGCATTCCCATAGATGATACATATCTCTTGCTAATTAATATTGGTTTAAAACTACTCTTTTTAGTGACTATACCAATAACATTCAGGCACCTCAGATAAGCATCCAGATTATTTTAGTAAAAGGAAAAACTATGTGACTGATCACACATAGACATGAGCATTCAAATTGTAATAACAGTAGATAAATCACACTCCTAATTGGCAAATGAAAGGCCTAGATTACTAGTCTTACCGCCATCCCGCTTATGTCTTACAAGATTGATTCAGCCCACATTATGCCAAAAACCACAAGGACAAAACAACCAAACACCAAAAGTTGAAGTGCATAGACGCTACACTCCTATGCAACAGAAACCCAGAAAATCACCATTCAAACAATAGAACTAGTAATATGGAACTCTAGAAAGACAAATCTTGCGAGGAAGCAATTTATTCTTGTTAAAACAATAAATTCAATCCTCTTTGCCCTATGTGCTAGTTTTGGTATTTTATTGCTCATAAGTGTACGCCACTAAGCCAATACGTATATTCTTCACCTGATTTTTCTTTTCTTCATATTTTGATAGGAAGCCCGGATGTTATGCTTATGCAACCATAAAAATCTTTTATTTCACAATCAGTCGTTAATCTAACTTCGCAAGCTGAAAGGATTAAATAGAAGTCCACTGTCATTCATCTAATAACTTCCACAATCATCTAGTACAGAATCATGATAGTGGACCAAAGAGTCGTCTCACAACCGAACAAGTGAAAATAGGTAACTATGGAGCATAGATAAAAGCCGCAGATAAGTAAGTCAACTAGATAGAAGGGCCAATTTTACGAGAAGGGGTACAACAAGACACTAAGAACACTAATGATTAACCAAGTCATGATGTTAGGTGAGATTAGTTAGATTATTCAATTTCAATGTCAAAAGTATTATAGGATTTGTGGCCGATTTCACAACCAAAATTTCCCACTGATTTTTCATGAACCTTATTAGGGCCAATACTAAACACAAACTTCACCTTATAACAACAAGAATTATACAAAAAAAAAAGCTTCACAAAATCATAGGCAAACCCATTTAAAACAATAAATCATTTTCAGTGAGCACAAACATGTTTTAGATGATGAATTAACCAACTTCATTTTCCGGAAAAGGGTTCACACATGGTACTTAATTATATAAAAAATTAAAAAAATCCCAAAAAACAGAGAAAATACACAAGAAAAATTTAACCCAATAAAAACTAACCCATATTATACACATGATAAACGACCATTCATCTCCTTCAACATTGGTATGGCCTCACTAATCATCTACCTTCATCAGTTCATTCGATTACATTTCACACCCCATTTTGATTTTTTTTAATAAAAATGAAAAGCAAGATAAGAAGAGATTAGTTACCATCGACGTCGGGGCTAAGCCGAGCCTCTTCTCTGGACGCCGGTAGAATCCTGCTCTGCTCCATCCCCTACATTTAAGGTGCCCTGCAAAAAAACAGTTCATTCGAGAGCAAAATTAAACCCCAAAAATAATAATAATAAAAAATAGAAATCAGAAACAAATACCCAGAAAAAGCTCACTAATTAAACTCTCGAATATGGTAAAGGGAAGAAAAATGACTCAATTAATACAAAAAATGGAAAGGTTAAACGAATATAAGTCGAATCTTCAGTTAGAGTTCTGTAGTCGGAGACAAGAGAGAAAGACAGTAGCAGTTTTGGGGAGTTTTTCTTTTTGTTTTTGGAGTTTAGTTTGTGTGACAGTGTGAGGAGGAGTTACAAGAATGAAAGTGAGGGAGTCGTGGTAGGGTACTGATTGTTAACCAACAAAGAGATGGCCAAACATATATATTTATTATTTTTTTAGCTGGTCGACGCTTATAGGTGTAAATATCCTAATAGCGCGTAAGACCGTATGTGACGCTTTAGACAAGCGTCGAGGCCAAAGTGTCGGTATTTAACGGGTTTTGTAGTAGTGCACCAATCTTCTACTTTTAAATAGTAATTTTAATTATTAACCACACATTGAGCTTTGTCATAAAAACAATATTAACTTTAAGCTTGTAGCGAGTTGAAAGATTGAATTTTTAGCTTTTAATAGCGAATTGTTAAGGATTATAAACAGGTTTATATAAACTAAAAATTAGTTAATAGGCTTATATAAGTTTTTTCGATATAAATTAATTAATTAGAGGAGAGATGACTTGAGATGAAACTTAGTATAGCGAGTTTCTTGGTATTTACAATTTTTTTGAAAAGACGATTTATTTTTATAATAAAAATATTAGTTTAATTAGTTCACTACTTTAGTTCGGTTCACAAGATTAGTATATTTCAGTTCACTAGTTTAGTTCATTTTTAGCTATGTTCAGTTTAGTGTTTAGTTTATATCATTTCACTAGTCAAGTTCAACTCAAGAGCTAGTTCAATTCATGTTAGTTAAGTCTTTTAACTAGATCATTTCGTGTTACTAATTAATTCAGTTTGGTCACTAGTTAAGTTCATCGCAATAGTTCAGTTTAGTTCAATTTAACTCACTTATTCAGTTTAAGTCATTAATTAAGTTCAGACAACTACTTTAGTTCTTTTAGACTTTGATCAACGGTTTGACCTACCCTAACCCTCTACGAACACAATTGACTCAGTTTTTTCGAGTTGTTTGAGTAACTTATAACATTCTTAAGTTCATGTTTATTACATTCTTGAACTGAGAGAGTACGTTATAAGACGCTTCAATAGTTAGAATGTTGTACCCCTAAAAGTTTGGGGTTTGGTTGTTATCCAATATAGACCAAGGAATAGTAATCATCTTGTTGCCAATGTCAGTACGACGAAAACTAAAATGCATACTAAAGTTGATTGGTGTGACTCGTGCAAACAGTAAGTGTTATCATTTCTTAAACAAGTGGTGAGGGATTCGTATCCTGGCTCTTGTGAATGGAACAATCGAAGTTATGAAAGCGTTCTATCCATTAAGTTGACTGCACTATCTCGAAGAAGATTGTACTTAGAGGATACTCCGAACTAAGACCCTAAAAAAAACGCATGAACTAGGCCGCTAGCAAAGTAAATATGACAAAGATTAGAACGCATGAACTAATTAGCCGCTAACAAAGTAACATGAACTAGAAAAGAAATAAAATAGAGAGAATAAATGAACTGATCAAGAACTACCACGTTTTTCTCGGGGAAATTTATTACTTAAGCGAGCTTTGACAGTTGACTCATGAAAACTTTGGATCTTGGTGTGGCCTTAAATGGTGTACAAACTCACCAATTAGCATCAACCTAAGATGAATAAACTCAAAATTACCAGGATTAATACATGGAAAACAAAAGACAAGTATGGAGTTTATCTAAAGACATCAGAAGACATTGTCTTTTGTTCCCGCCAACTGCTTCCATTTGTTTGGTAGGCCCACTTCAACTAACTCTTTCTTGTCGTTTTCTTTTTTTTAAACAAAAAACATTTTGTGCCCTAATATTTTCTTCTCAAATCCATCGTAAAATTCACAAATGATCATATTTCACAGGTTTTGCTTCTTTTATTTGTGTATATTTCCTCACTTTCATCCCAAACAATCTCAACATGGAAGGCAAACTCAGTCCAACAAGTCATCAATGGTTGGAGTTTGGTGAGAATATCTTTTTCTGATCATGTAATTCTTACGCTTATTTCCCATATTATTCTTATGAACTCACGTTTATGTCAACGTAAATGTCTAAATATTCGTATTCATGTTCGTATGATAGAAGTTTGATGTATGCACATTGCTTAAGTTTTACTCGGATGTATATATCATATTCTGGTAAGTGGTTAGCTACTTTAGCTTCACTTTGAAATATTGCTTTGGTCAGTTTGATGGCTATGCTTTAGCTTATTTGACTACTTTTATTTGGTTTCTTATTCAACCAACTTAAAATATGTAAACCCTTCTGTTGAATTGTTTAGAATAAACATTTTTGAGTATAGGAGGAAGATTGAGGGGAGTGTACGATAAAAACCCATGTAGGATTTTTGATGTTTTGCTGAATTCATTAGTGAAACATAGAATTCTGTGATTTTCTAGTGTAGGGAAAGGTTGGATTTCTTAAGAAAAAGAGTTAGCGAAACCACAAATTTTGAGCAATTTTTGGGAGTTTAGGGAGAATTGGATTTCGATGGGGAGGACGGTACCTCCTAGTAGCCCACAGCCTCATCCGGCCAATATTGATTTCATATTTGGGATGAGAGAGTGTCAAGCTAAGTGTTCTGAGACTCCAGCTAGTGGTGACTATCATTTGAGCAAGAGTTTCCTGCCTGGTAGCTTGAAGAGTAGCATGGTTTATTCTAAGAATGGTACTTTTAAAGGAGTGTATGGTGGAAAAAGGCAAAATTGGTTTCACAGGAATTTGAGAGTAATCGGGTTTGCTATCGGGATGATGGGGTTATTGTTTTGGTTGGATTCCCTCATGTTTGCTCATTTTGATTCTATGAGTTTCCACAAAAGATCAGTCATGGAAACAAGCTTAAGAAAGGTAGTAAACTACGTATAATCTTTTTAGTTAACTTTTTGTGCTCACTTTTTTTAGTTAACATGTTGTTCTGCACTATAACCTGTTAGATGGAGTTGAGTGAAATGTGGAAAATTTTCTTAGGTTAGAAAAAGATAGGTTTGACAAAAGGCCCTTTGTTCCTCTTGAACACAACTCATAAACTGTGGCTCCCCTCTTTTGGTGCCTCTTTATGTAGAACACGTTCAGGATGGTTTTCATGTTTAATTTACCAGTATGATTTATGTCAACTTCAATATGTGATATATATTACCCTTATTCACCAATTCAGTTGCTATATAGTCCCATAGTTTGGAGTATGTCAAAGTTTTCTTTATATGCTTAGGGACGTAAAATGGGGAGATGCTGATTGACTTACTATGATTTTACATATTTTCCTGGAAGGATGACAGAGGTGATTCTGGAAAGAACGAGAACTCTTCAGTGTTGATGTATGGTCGTCTGCTTAATCTGGCTTCCACTTCTGTGGCAAAGGTTTTTTTCAATGCTTATGTTAAAGCTAATCTTCTTAGAATGTTTCCTTTTCTCATATACCTGTTTTTTTGTGTAAGTCCTGCTGATGTTTGTAAAACCATATTGATGATGCAGAAAGAGTTTGAACATGGTCCAAATAATCCGTGGCAACCATCTTCACGAGCATCAATGTGGAAACCTTGTGCACATAGGCAAAGTGTTAAAGATCCAAGTACTTTTCTACTCTAGCTTACTTTTTTCTACCCCTGTTTGCATAAGTTTCATTTTAAAGCCTCTTACTTCCAACATTTTAGCTGATTAAGGCAAGGTGCACAGCATATGGTAACTGAGTGGTTGAGCAACAGAGTTGCGTGAATTCGTGATTGAAACTATTGTTGTCTACTTTATGCGGCGCTGATTAATTGCAGTTAATTTACTATTGAAATTCTTATGTGTATTTTGTACAGTCTTTATCATTTTTTCTTTTTTACTTTTTCATGGTGCAGGAAGTCCCAGAAAGAGCAATGGGTTTATACTAGTTAGTGCTAATGGTGGTCTCAATCAACAACGAGTTGCTGTAAGTGGAATAAGCATCTCATTGTCGTCTTGTTATGCCTTTCTAAACAGGATGTAATGAGAGTGTTTTAATTGATTCTTTTCTAGTTGATTGACGTAGTTATTGAAAACAGCCTCTCTGCTGCGCTGTTCAGGGGTTAATCATGTATACATATCGCGATAATTGCAGATCCCAGTTGTTGTAGTAACCATTGGATTTTTTTATTGTTATTCCATTGACAAATGAAGTGATATATTCTGCTTAATCCTTTAGCTAGCTATTCTGAGATGTTCCGTGGATTAACTCTAACATTAGCTACATATCTTTGCAACAAACTCGCAGAGCAGGTATTGGATTAGCACTGTTATTCTAGAAGCCTGGTCAAATGGCTGGAGAATGGCCATGGAGTGATTGTTAGACACTCTTCTGGTCATTCTCTTCTCTTTTTTCGATTCTACGTGGTAACTGCTTAAGCACAAACGTATTGTATGGACAAACTTGTGACTCCTTAACTCTCGTCTATAATAATGATTTGGCATGATAAGACAATGCACGGTTAAAACCTTGTTTCAGCTTACTTTTCTCAACCAATTGCTTGAACCTATAGGTGTCAAATTGGTAGGAAAACATTCGATTGAAACACAACCCTGAGGGCTTCTATTGCTTAGCTGCTGCTTCGTCTTTCTGTTTGTCTTTTGTCCTGAAACCATAATTAGTCTGTCTTGCATTTTGCTTTCCATAACAAGAAACATTATGGGACAGTTCTTGATGTCTGCAGGTCTGCAATGCTGTTGCTGTGGCATCTTTGCTCAATGCAACCTTAGTTGTCCCGAGATTTCTGTATAGCAGTGTTTGGAAGGATCCAAGGTGCAGTCACCTCTTTTCTCTGCAAACTTTATTTGTCACATTCGTCATTGGAATCTGTCCACAACTCTGTCCTCTACCCCCTTCGAAGAAAAAGAAAATCTCCGGCTGTACTAATGATTCTAGAACTTGAGACAGCATCTTCTATAAATATCAAATGTAATTTCACATGCTTTCGGCATATGGTCCTTTTCACTACTGTGAATTGTACTTTTCCGTCGTTCAGTCGGAGTCTCACATATTGGTAACATCCAAATTAAGGAGGTCATCCTATCTCTTTAGGGATTTCAGGTGACTTCAGGGTCTAGATACTACATTGTGACCTTTCCTTACTGCACTGGGTCATTTAGTTTGTTCTGTAGATAACGGACTGTAATATGAGACGAATACTCTTTGCCAATTTTGCTAATATAACTTAAAGACAGGTTTCCGTAAACTATGAACTTATGAATGTTATAATACTTGTAACCCATGTGTCTCATGATCTAATATCGACATTGCAGCCAGTTTGGTGACATATACCAAGAGGAGCATTTCATCAACACAATGAAGAATGAAATAACCATTGTGAAGGAACTGCCTTCTCATTTGAAGTCACTAGACCTGGAAGCAATTGGTAGTCAAGTAAGTTGTTTCATATGTGTAATGTTCAAGATTTGAATCAGAACAATTATTTATAATTTTACCTAACTTTTGGGTTACAATGCTTTCCAGATCACTGATGAACATCTTGACAAGGAGGCAAAGCCAGCTGATTATACAAGGCTTGTTCTTCCTCCCCTTTTGAGAAATGGAGTTGTCCATCTTCTTGGATTTGGAAACCGACTTGGGTTTGATCCATTGCCTCCGCACCTTCAGGTCAAGAGCTTAATTCTTAGTTTGAACCAACTGCATAGTTTCCTACTGTTTTCCTAATAAGTTACAGAGAATAACACCATAATTATTATCGTACCATCTCTGCTATGTACAGAAGGTACTAAATACCAGTATGCAATCATTAGTTCTTGAAAGGATTGATTCTTCTTTAAGAAAAAAGTACACTCTTGTCTCCATGAAATGTAGTGAAACCAAGTGCTTCATGTGTTGCTCGAGTTCTTGAATTCGATTTAGATATCAACAGGAACTTAGTACTGACAAATGAAGAATTGATCTACAGAACCTTCTTCCTCCTGGAACTTTTAATTTATTTATTGTTCATTTTCTTGGTTCATTGATGCTCACTTACCATTGGATGTTCAGCATGTGACAATAACTTCCTTACAGAATGTCATTTCTACTGCAGAAACTGAGATGTAAATGCAACTTCCATGCTCTGAAGTTTGTGCCAAAAATTCAACAAGCTGGTTCAATATTAGTAAGAAGGATACGTAAATACAATTTCTCGAGAAACATGTTAGACAAGGAACTGTTTGGAGACTTTATGCCTGACGAGACTTCAAGAAAGCGTAGTTTAAATGAAAGTCCGTCCAAGTATCTTGCTCTGCACTTAAGATTTGAAGTTGATATGGTGGCTTATTCTCTTTGTGAGTTTGGAGGCGGAGAAAGTGAGAAAAAGGAACTTGAGGCTTACCGAGAAACTCATTTCCCGTTACTCCTTGAACGACTTAAGAAAGTGAAGTGCGTTAGCATTCCTCATCTTTATATTTTTTGCCTTTTTATCATAAGATTCTCTACTGCATTGCTTATGAATCTATTATGCTTGATGGTGTCCATGTTTAGGCCTGTCTCTCCTGAAGAGCTGAGAATCTCAGGAAGATGTCCCTTGACACCAGAGGAAGCAGGCCTTGTTCTGGCTGGTGCAGGTTTAAAGCGCGAAACATTCATATATCTTGCTAGCTCTCATTTATATGGTGGGCAGTCAAGGATGAAGTCGTTCACCAGCCTTTATCCAAATCTCATAACCAAGGAAGACGTTCTGACTCCCACTGAACTTGAGCCTTTCAGGAATTTTTCTTCTCAGGTAAGCTTTTTCATGAATCTCAATATTCTGTAGCATGCTTTTTTCTTTTCTTCCTCGCCTTTTCTGGTTGTTGTGCTCACTTTATCTACGGAATTAGGCCATACAGCCATACCCCATTCGTAGAATTCAACCATTGGAGATTCAACATGCTTAATAACAAAGTCAATATCTTGCACTGCTGACAGAGGCTAGACTATCTGATATGAGTATAATAACAAAAAAACCTTTCAATGTTATACTTTTGATTTGTTTCCTGTAATTTGATTCATACTGTTTACTTTCTGGAATCAAAACCTCTAGTGAAGAGAATAAAGCTAGTCAATTGTATACCAGCAAGCTAATCTATTTAAAAGTGCACCTTTAGTTGCTCATAAAAGAACCAAGAAAAGCACCAGTTTCCAGATAAAGTACACCTGGAGGCTCTAGCATTTCTCCAACCAAAAGCGCCAAGCCACCACCAATTAATCCCAATGAAGCAGTGCTCGACAATAATCCTGTTTTGTTGTACTTCGGGGATTATGGTTAATGTGAGACAGTGTGTTTGCGGATCACTCGTTCCGTGGCAAACAATATACTCCATGAATGAACTACCTCCCAGTAAACAACCAAAAGAATAATTAGGAGAAACCTGCCAACTAATCCGCTTTGTGCTAAAACTGCGTGGATATTCTCTATAGTTATTTTCGAGACTGGAACCAACCACCCTATTGGTTACTGCAGCTAGCAGCGCTGGACTTCATTGCATGTGCAACTGCTGATGTGTTTGCCATGACCGATTCTGGAAGCCAGCTATCTTCCCTAGTGGCTGGGATCCGGACATATTTTGGTGGTGGTAATGCTCCTACCTTGCGGCCAAACAAAAAAAGACTTTCAGCAATGTTTTCGCAAAGTGGCACCATAGCATGGAGCAGTTTTCAGGATAGAGTAAAGAAAATGATCAAAGAAGCTCAACGGATTCATGTGAGACGTAATGGGCAAAGCTTATATCGGCAACCCAGAACTCCGGAATGTATGTGCAGATCTCGCTAGCCTACATATACTATGTTCCTTCAGACATCAAATCTTTTCTTGCTTGTGCAGATGTCTTACACCAATCATTTTGTATATAATTGTTACCTTCTGAGCATAGTTTTGATGCTTTTGCCATTCGTTCAAAATCATTGACCACAAGCTTCTATGATGTAAATGAAGTCAATTCTTTCATTAGATGATGACGGTCCTGCTGTTCTTTCTATCTCTCGTTTCCAGGCCATCTATTTTGTGAGTTCTTCTCGTCATTTATGCATACCCGACCATAGTAGTAAAGGACTAATTACAGTATTTAGTAGCAGAGTCGAATTATGTATGCAGAAAATCACGCTGTTCTTTCATTAGATGCTGATGGCTGTTCTTGCTATGTCTCGTTTCTCAGGCCATCAATTCTGTAAGCTGATCTGGTCATTTATGCATCTGATATAGGGCAAGCTCACCCGACCAAAGTAGTAAAGGACTACTAACTATCTAGTAGCAAAGTCTATTTATGTATGCAGAATTTCACGCTGTTCTTCATTAGATGCTGATGATCCTGCTGTTCTCGCTATCTCCCATTTCTCAGACCATCAATTCCGTAAGCTGTTCAGGTCATTTATGCATCTTATATGTATAACAATCACATCAGACCATAGTTGTAAAGGACTCCTTACTTTTTAGTAGCAGAGTCGAATTATGTAAGCAAAAGTTCACGCCAGTTAAAGAAGAAAAAAAAAAATAATTTCTATTGATGAATCGAACTCCTAATACCGAGTTCACGATATACATATATCAATGGGCAATTGGGCAGGAGGGCTTAAGACCAAAGAGCAAAACTAGATTTTACTCATCCCCACTAACAACTTTTCTTATCTTCATCACCAGGATTGTGATCATCACAATGCTCTTAACATTAAAACTACTATATCATCACAATGCTCTCAACATGAAACTACTCTAACACCAATACTTCATGATGGAGGGAAAAATCTGTTTAGGTTGAAAGGAAGGGTGTAAAACTCTTCGTTTCTGCTGTCTCCTCTAAATGTTCGGAACTTGATCCACCACGGCATCCCTCTGTCTCTGGCACTGTTCTTGTAGTCAAGGGTGTTGTCTAGGAGCACGGCAATAATCAGCGCCACAGCTGGTGAAGATGAGAAGATAGTGTTGAGGAAATCATTGAACTGCAATCAAAGCCAACAATGAGAAAAGTCCACAATCAAAAGGTAGCAAGATTACTTCCTTACTACAGTACCAAAAAAGTATGAACGGAGTAATATTCTTACCCATCCAGCCCTGGTGTGAGAAGGCCCATGTAGAGCACTTGTAGAGTATTCTCTGAAATAATTAGGAATGGACAGACCAAGGAACATGGCAACACCCGTAATGAAGAGGTTCCTCATTGAGTTCATATTTGTGAACTGCAAGAATGATAGCCCTATCGAACCTGAATAGTAACATCCAAGAGATACAGCTTAGATTTTTGATCTCAACCTTACATACCCAAAATATTTGAAAATGATACTGATACTCACCAACAAGGCCGAAGAAAACACAATATACAGCTGCAAAGATAGTGAAAGGTATTGAAGCAAACAAAGCCCCAAATTTTCCTGCAAGTACAAGTCAAAGAATATGAGAAATCAAAGCCAATTTAACATGATAGCTCTGGAGGAAGTAATAGGGTAGTCAGGCTTCACCTAGTATTGAGAAAAAGATCATGAAACCCGCAGATATTTGGATAACTCGGCGACTTCCTACACGAGTGCTTCCTAGAAGACCTACATTTTCTCTGTTATTGGATAAAATTGATGTTAATCTCAGTTACAAAAACTGCACCAGTAGAAAGACCACTATATGTATGTATACTCACATTGACACAGCAGAGCCACTCAATGTCCCAAAGAGTCCACTGAGTAAGATCCCAATACCCTGTTAACAGCATCAAGAACCTAAGTAATGTGACGGGGTATTTTTTAACCTAAAAAGAAGATGAAGAAGAGATTACACAGACCTGCCAACCTATACCGCGACTGAGAACATGAGAAGGAGGTGGAGTGGCACTTGCTAGACGAGCTGCTGCTTTGAATGCTCCGGTAGACTGAAAAAAAGGGAAGAAATCAGCGATATATTCAGTTGGAAGCCTTTTACCAAGATTACATTTCAATTTAGAATATGGTTGCATGTGTGATACCTCAATCAGTGACACTAGCACAGCAGCCATCATTCCAAAAGCATGACCAGCATCAAAGGAAGGTGCGCCCCATTGTAAAGGGTATGGGATTTTTATCCTACAAACGAATAGAACAAGGGATGAGCAAGAGATGTCTTCTACCAGGACCTGTAGATTATTAGAACTAAAGACTTAACACTTTTCTTCTCGCCTTGTGCTTAATTCACAGTTGTAATTGGGAGTATTATTCCACTTTTATCATTAACCATTACTGTTTTCTTCTCGTCTTTTGATTGGCTCACAGTTGTGATTGGGCAATTCCAAGATACTGCTTTTCACATCACTAGGAATCTAGTTAATGACTGGCTTATTGTAAGACCTCGACTAAATTATCCCGTGACACTTACCATGGAGCAGTAGAAATGAGGTTGGCCCTGTCAGTTCGACAGTTCATTTGCGTTTTCTCAGGCCGATGTTTGTAAGCACCACTGGCTGTCAAAAGGTGTGCATACGCCCATATAACTGTAATGGATAAAAGAAGAGCAAAGCGCTCTAGCATGGGCAGCGTCCTTATCTGAAAATGTTTCAGATACTGTACATTGAAGGAAAAACAAAAGGAGTTTTTAGTCAGTAATGGAAGATGATGATGTCTTTCGGTCCCCTCATTCCACACAACCAAAAGAATAATGTTACCCATTGCTAAATATGATAATTTTTGGTAGGCCTAAAGCTGATTTGGGGTGTTGTTTTCATAGGAGAAGCATATCTAGTAGCAGATTATGATTTTACTGTGACCCCCCATGAGCAAAGTTGAAAATGAAAGCCATTACTTTTGAGGGGCAAATATCCAGTCTTTTTTAACTACTAAAGTCTTACAAGGTACTACATGATTGTTTCCTAGTATTTCTTTTTATGGTTCAGCTAAAAATGATGGGTGTATACAATAATCGTATACATGATTGTTTCCTAGATGTTTTAATCAAATTTGATAAGGTACCTGAGAGAAGACAACAAACAGGATGAGCATGGGAACACCAATTTCAACACATCGCCCCACCTGAAAATCAGAGAAGTGAAAATCAAATGATTCTGCCTCACAAAGAGACACGAAAATAATTCTTTCCTTTTCGTAAAATACATTCGGATTTCAGAGAAAAAAGCCTTTTAAACAGAAACGAAGACAAACATGTTACTGCAGAATATATGGATGAAGTATTTAGCTTTTCAAAAGAAGAGTGTTTTTATTTCCACTTAGACTATAACAACGACAGTTGACAGCAACATAGATTGGATTGATTGTACTCACCACAGGGAATCCTCTATCAAGCAGGCCAAAACCGACCAGCGAAACGACCGGAACCATTCCCACTGGACTAAAAAACCTGTCATCCCATGCAAAATCCTTAGTTAATATTTCTTACAGTAGATATAGGAGTATCAATTACAGCCTGTACATGGACTCCCTATGTTCTTTGTTCAGTTTCCAGTGGCACAGTCTACACTTCTCCCGAAGGTGTTCAGGGGTGCTAATTGACGGCCTCGGTCAACTTCTTACCATGTTAATGTAATAGAAGTAGAAAAAAGAAAGAAATCTGTAAATGATGTATGCAAATTACATAGCATTGTCCAACCTTGAACAAATTGCCCACAATTGGCTGTATCCCAGGATAATTTGCACACTTGATGCCACAATTAGAGCCCCTTGAACTGCTCTCATTGTGCTATTGAATCTCTGCATAAATGAATTACTCAATCAGCTAGTAACTAGTGAAAAAAAAAACTCAATAAAAAAATATAAAACCACTTTTATTAATCCTAACTGTTGGAACTAGGGTGCTCACCAAATGGTAAAACTGTAATTAGGAATCATCTTACTACAGTCCTAAACTTATGATGACTAAGCATGTTGGAAAGCTTTAACAAGTGGACTACTGGACTGAACTTTTATCAAAAGTGCCATTGAGAAGATAAGTATCATGTACATACTTTAGCATTAACAATAGTATCAAATATGCATATTCAATTATTCATAGTAAAGCTAGTATATTGAACACTTGACTTTACTCTGAGGAACATAAAGCTAGTTCCTTTACTAAAAGGCCATACTACAAGTGGGTCACAGACTCACAGTCAGCCTTTACTTTCTTTTTCTTTGTATATGTACTTCAAGTTCAACAATCTAAGGATAATCTACTAGAACAAACAAACCTTGAGATGGAAAGAGCATCAAGTATAAGAAAAGATAAAGACCAACCTCGTGGGGATCATCAATCCTTGTGAAGGATGAGTCATGGATGATAGATATGATGGGGACCATATAAGCGTAGGAGGCTCCGATCACGGTCGGTAACCGGGTTCCGAATAGTGTTTGCAGGAGAGTATTAATCCCTTGTACAAAAAGCAGAGTTTGCACCACCCTTGCTTTGTCACCCTGGATAACCGAAGTTCAAAATCACGACAATGCAATTACGCCTATGTACTCAAATAACTTATAGAGGATAGAGATTAGAAATATTATTATTGTTCCTAATAGACTCGACAGCATGACCACCGGGATGACCAAGACGACTATGCCAGACCGAAGACGGAAAAACAGCAAAAGAAATAGTATTCCACCAAGGGTGCTGTTGAAGTTCAACACTACTCACAAGCTGAAAGTTCATGTTTTATTCCTCATTTAAGTGAAGTAGGCAATATTCTTTTTCCATCACTATTAATCCTCTGAACTGACAAAAAAGCATGTACTTCTACAGGTCTACACTTGCTTTATCACCCTTTATCAATTTTTCTCCATTACATAAATGTTGCATTTATGAAACAAACTTGCTGCACAAGCATTTGAACCATGTTTCTTAAATTGAAAGTTTTGCTACAAACTTTTCAAATTAAAGTTGCTAACTACACTCCACTACCTATGCTCTAAATTTCACATTTCATACAAAGAACTTGACAGATATTAAACCATAAAGAAGTTAGAAATGAACGAAGTTAAGTAGACTTACATCAGAACCACCCATCAAGCCGACAAGAAATGTGGGGATCATGACAGCAGTTCCTAAGGACAAGATATAATGCTGGAACCCAAGAGCAACAGCCTCCCCTGTTCCAAACCACTCAAAAATCTCAGTCAAATGCTTAACTTCATTATATTCGTACCCTGCTTTCTAACAGGGTCCGAGTAGTCTAGATGTACGCAGCCTTATCCCTAACCAGCATGATTACCAAAATGGTAAAAAACTCGCAAATAATATTAGGAGAGGAAAAAAGCCGGACTTAAGATGATTACCCCAAGAAGGATTGGAATCAATGCAGTACTCTAAACCTTGAAGTTGGTCCATTGGTGGATGACTAATCTCTTCTGGTTTTAGAGGCTCCATTGCTTTACTATTTCCCTCTTGACTTCTTTTCTTACTCTATATCAATGTAATGAGATATAGATGCATAAAATGTGACACACACCAATAGTAACAAGAGAAAAAGAAGAGTCAAACAAAGATGAGAAAAAAGTGTCACTGTCTGTTGAACTTAAAGCACACAAAAAGCAATGCTTGAGTGCAAAGAACTGAGGAGTTATTTAGTTAAGAGGAGTAAGAAAAGTGAGTGAGAGTGAAAGTTTTTGTAGCAAATAGTAGACCATTATATACATACACAGGAGCCGCCCACTATGAAGCTTAAACTCAAGTGTGAAAGGTTTCCGTTAGCTTTTCTTAAATTCCCAGGTTACCCCCCAAGTAACTGCCAAACACCTAGTTACCGTTGCTTTACTAGGCTTTTTTTACTTGTACTATATTAACCCTTCTCTGCAAACACCCTGAAACTCTGAGACATATTAGTCAGCATTGGATTTATTGCCTTAATGTGAGGTTTTACTTAGATTTGCCAAACTTCCTAGTTTTACTCCTCAAAAGAGATGAAAAGCCAAACCAAGGGAGAAAAAGATGTTTATGCACTTTGTAGATTCTTTTCCATAATTTCTGACCAATGTTGTAGGAGACATTATTTTTCACTTTCCATTTGATAAGAGAGTCAAACTACCAATAGTTTTTGGTCAAGTGGTACTTGAGTTACTTCATTGCATGGGGTATGCAAGTGTGTTTGATTGGGGTGTCCCCAACTTACATGAGTACTAGCTTAATACAGGTAATTAGTAATGGCTCTTTGAACAGGTACAAAGTACTCAAAACCAAGTTAGGATTACTTGGGGGAAAAAAAACCATCAAAGCTAAAATTTAAGGACCTATGCAGGATTAAGTATTGGATTGTTTTATTATGTGCAGTGGCGAATCCAAGATTATTTAGTAGGGTATGCACAATTTTGTATAAATATAATTTTATCTCTTTTTTAAGGGGTAGCAGTTGCAGATTGTACCTTAATAGAAGCGGGTGCACGTGCACCTGTTTAGGAGAAAAAAAAAAAGTTTGACTTTCTTAGTGGTACTTGAATGATTTTTTATTTATTTATATTGCGTTTTTAAAGGTGTCCTCGATAAAATTAATTCATGAACCCGCTATCGGAAAGTTATTAGTAATTTATCAAAAACAATGTTTTTTTGGTAACTATTTTTTTTAATCTTTCTTTCTTTCTCTAAAAAAATATATTCTAGAAAAACAAAATAATTTCTTTATTTCTAAATCAAATACTAAGATGTGAAAAAATTTCACTTTCAAAAAGTTAAAAAAAAAAAACCATAGCAATGAGCTTTTAATAGTATACCAAACATTATTAATCAACAACAATATTTTATTTGACTTAAACCATAAATAACAAAATTGATTCTAGTTGTTTATAAACAAAAAATTAAATAAATTTTATCAAATTCTACTTATATAAAATATTTTAATTAGTTTTAGTTGACTTTAGCTCATATGGGGTCAAGTTTACACTCTTTATTTTTGTAAAACCAAACCTTAAGGGTACCATAGATAGCCTCCAAATGTGAGGGGTACCACAGAAAAAACTAAAAACCTCAAGGATACCCTAGATAATTTACCAATCATATTGTGTATACTTTTTATGTATATTAATTATATATTTGGTGTATATTGATTATACGTATGATGTATATTACTTATATTTTTTATGAATGTACTAAAAAAATTATATTTTTGATATATATTGATTATATCTATGATGTATATTAATTATATATGTTATGTACATGTATATTTTTTATGTACACTGTTTAATAGTCTTATGGACATTATTTTGGATGTTGCCATTTTTGTGTACATTGGTATATATGTGTAATTGATATTGGATCCTGACGTACAAAACTACTGGACGATAATATATCATCATATGGACATTGGTTTTTCTTTTTCTCGAAATAAACATATGGACATTGCTTAATATTGACATTACAAGTGAATGGTCAAAAATAAAAATAAATATGAAAGAAAGAATTTATAAAATATAATAATGACATTGGAAGTGATGAAGTGAATGGTCAAAAGTGAACAGAAAAGTTGTATAAAATTTTGGACTACTGAGATTCGAACCGCGTCCCTCTGATATTAACAGATTTAATGTAGTGCAAGCAACCGACTGAGCTAGGAAACGTTACTGACAACTTAGCGCGCTTTATTATATTACTCATCCTACGGTGGAGTAGTTCGTTGGAGTAGTAGTGGTATTGTATAAAAGACTAGAGAGTCTTCGTATTGAATTCAAGTCGGACTCTAAGTCCTTGAACCTTATATAAATACCCATATTGAGTCCTACAAGGCCACGACAACCTTCTTCGTTCATAAACTCCTCATGCATAGATTGCTCACATAGTCACATTACAAAGCCCCTACAAAACGATTCATCAAAGCACGCACAACAATGGATCAGAAAACCAAAGCATTGCAACATGATTGGCAGTTCATTGGTCGCGTAATTGAACTAGAACAAGGTTTCCAATCCATAGAGGAGGCGATCAACACACTAAAGAGAATGCTTGAAGAATCACCCGAGTCACCATTCACGGCTGGAGAGAACATGGTGCTATACACAACTGTATACAATATGTGCACCCAAAAAGAGCCATATAATTATTCTGAACAACTTTATGATTACTGCAAACAGTTTCTTGTGAGTTACATAAACGAAGCAGTTTTGCCGGCTTTGAAGCAGAAACCTGATGCTCAATCTATGTTGAGGGAACTGTCGAAAAGATGGTCTAACCATAAAGTTATTGTAAGGTGGTTCTGTTGCATATTCGAGTATCTTGACAGAAAGCAGTCCGTTTGTGTGAAAAATCCTCCTTCATTGAGTGAAGTTGCGCGCACTTGCTTCCATGATACAGTTTATCAGGACATACGCGGCAAGGCTAAGGATGCTGTTTTAGGGCTCATCGATTTGGAAAGAGAGGGTGGAGAGATTGACCGTTCCATGTTAAAAAACGTACTTAGTATGTTTCTTGAAATCGGTAACGACGACATGGATCATTATGAAAACGATTTCGAGCAATATTTCTTCAGAAATACATCGACCTACTATCTTAGGAAGGCGTCAAGCTGGATCGTGGTAGATTCATGTCCGGAATACATGTTGAAGGTCGAGGAATGTTTGGAGAAGGAGAAGGATAGATTAGTTCATTACCTGCATGTCAGCAGTGAGGAAGAGCTTATAGAGAGAGTGCGACACGAGTTGTTGCTGGTATTTCAATATCCACTGCTTGAGAAAGGGGGTTCCGGACTTCGTGCTTTGCTGAAAGACTATAAGGTTGATGATCTTTCTCGGATGTACAAGCTTTACAGCGAAGTTCCACAGGGGTTGCAACCCATTGCAAGGATTTTTAAGAAGCATATGGTTGCTGAAGGAGCATCCTTGTTTCAGCGTGAGGCTCTAAAAGCTACTGGGTTTTCAGGTAAGAACGGCTTTGTAAGGGAAGTGTTAGAGTTGCATGGCAGGTTCAGTTTTTATGTGGCTGACTGTTTTCAAGGCCACTGTGTCTTTCAAATGGCTCTTGAAGGATCATTCAAGGTCATTCTGGACAAGGGTGCTGCTGGTAGCACCACTGCTAAACTTTTAGCAGCATGTTGTGATGATATTCTGAAGAACGGCACCGAAGGATTAAGTGATATAGCTATTCGGAAGTCTCTATCAAAGGTGTCTAAACTTCCTGGTCTTGTGAGAGTCCTGTATTCTGACTGATTTCGAAGCTGGCAAACACAAAAAATCAAAGTAGTAGACAAGGCCGTGGAAAATCTGTGCACACTTAGTACTTTGTGTGTTTTTTTTTTTTTTGTTGTTGTTGTTGTGAAGACACTAAATACTTTGTTCTTAGTTTGCTACTTCCTTTGTCATGTTATTTGTGGTTCTCTCAACGATTGTGTTTTTTCTAGTTTTGTTTATTATGTCTATGCTCTCTAATTCATAATAATGTCTTCTTGTATGAAAACTGAAAATTAACAGTGTCAACATATTTAAGTCTTCTGGCAATATTATGCTTTTTCTGTCGCCAGTTCTGCGTTATATGGAAATTTACATCACAGTAATTCGTTAAAGTTCTTGCGGAGCTTGGCATTTAGTCCACCAGAAGAATGACTTCAGTCAGCTTTTGTCTCTGTGAGTGGTAGTTCCTATACAATATGGATCAAATTAGATAGCATCTAATTTAGCAAATAGCTCAAGCCATCCATCAGCTATAGCCTAATTGTCAAACATAGTTTTGAGAAATCCTACTTTAGAGAGAAGGGTGCATTGGTGTTGTGTGGAAACTCTCATGTGTTTCCTCTGTATTTATAAACACGACGTGGCTGCTGTTAGTCCCTGTAACAAATTTCACTATGTAAGGACTAGGGAGCCTTCAGCAAATTGGCCTGCAGATCCAAAATACCCACTCAAGTCCCTGTCGTTCATCATTATGTGACCATTGGTTTGCCAGAGTCGCGCTAATTTCTGCTTGAATTCTCTGATAATATCTCTGTAGGACTCCGATTACCTATATTAGAAACAGAACGCTTTTCATTGACCTCAACAATAAACATGAGCCTATCTATCATGATATATTGTGTAAACTATGACCATTGGTCGTGTACAGCTGCACAAGTAACCATGCAATCCATTTCATCATGGACGTAATGAGTTCTGAAATTCTGATCAACAAGAGTCAAGAGCATGGAAGCTCCTGATAAGACTTCCCTAATCGATGGCTCTGCCTGCAGTTACTAATAGATGACAATTATCTCACATTCTCTTAGGCATAATTGACAGCTAACAGTACCTAGTAATACCTACTTGAAAAAATTGTTACCAGGAAGTTAAAAGAGTGCTTTATGTATGTCTGGACCCATAATATGATTTTGATCTCTTTTGAAGCTAAAACGGAGGAACTCATCCACTTCTTACTATTTTTTTTTTTTTTTTGTGACAACTCTTCAATATATGTTGCTTTGTTCCCGGTGATCAACTCTGGAAGCAGACTTCCAAATGAGACGACATCGGAATTTGTTGTAAGCTTACAGTCTTACACTGATGAAATATATATTGAGAATTCAGATAACTGCAAGAAGGGTGAGTAAATGAGTTCAGTTTGTATATTCAGGAACGAATAATAATAAAAACGTTACTAGATTCACCGTGCAAGTTATGCTCCAAGCCTCCAAGGTCTTACTGGGCTCATATTCATAACCAGCAATCTCTTTCTCAGAGAAATGCAATAACCGAGCAAGGAAACATCCCTTTCGTGCTTAACTCTGGTATTTGCTTCAACTTCTGCGAGAAACTCTCAAATTCTCCTCTTCCTGAAGGCCTCCAAAATTATACCTTTGAACTGCAACTTTAGTACAAACAGTAGAATTCCTTCGTTCACAATCCCAAATCCGCCTTTCCCTAGGATTTTTCCTCTGGAAAACCTGATGTTGACATTCATGATCCATTTAGAATAATCCAACTTGAGCCTAGTTCTACCTTTCTATTTACGCCTATTCTGTATATGTATACATGCTTCGACAGCGCGATTTTTCTTGCCATCTTGGTTCTGGTTCATGTCATCTTGATCATATAATTTACATAATTTGCATAACTACTACTCAGGTAAGGTAAAGTGCACTTGGAATTTGGACATAGTATCTCGACTATATAACAATGCTCTATACTTGTATTTCTGGCCTTATTATCAGTTATATGACAACGAAAGTCGCATTCAGTTACTGCTATTACAAGAGCGCGTACTGTGTACAATATTTTCGCAACGAAATTGTCTGAAATTATGAGCCACGGTGATTAAGGCCTTTCTTGAAACAAAGTAACTTTCTAGCATCACTTTAGCTACTAGATCCATATACCATTTACTATTTCCATATTGTCCATGAGATAGCAAAATTCTTACTGAGAAACTTCTACTGTCAAATTGACCAATCTTAAACAAGTCGTAGTAGTAAAGAGAGTACTTGTATGCTATATAGTGAAACAGAAGACTGGAGTTATTACATAAAGTAGACATATTATATTTCAAAGGAAAAAATATACCATGTTCATGTAAATGATGGTGATGCCGGTATATCAAGCAATGAATTCGTAGATAGACGGTACAACACAAAACCAAAACACATAGCACAACCACAATAACTATAAACTTTCAGAAGGGAAGACCCCCTGGACAACCTGATATGTAATAATACTTCAGAATTGGAGAAATGAAAGGAAAAGAGGCGACAATATGTCCACAAGGAGAAATTGCAAGGCTCTGAAGTTTACTGTTTTGCTATACAAGATGTATTCATCACACATAGTACGTACTAATCATAGTCGGGGACAATGAATAACATGATTTATGGTATTCAATAGCTTTCGGCAAACTGGACTAGCATACTAGCAATGCAAGTTACCTGATGATGCTGGACTAAATCCTGAAGTATAATTCAAACTGAATGCTGTAGCTAGGCAGGAATATCTCTTATGTATCCCATTATCGATCAGTGTAGATCCGAGGCAATGAGGCATAACTCACAACTCCCAACAGCTACCTCTGGCCTACATTGCAGATGACCACGTAACATCATCTCATATTGTGAAAGTGCATCTTCCCCTTTACAAAAACCACTAAGCAGCTTCATAAATGAGGTAATTCATTTAGCATTAAGCAATCATCGTACCATTTGATTCGAGTGCTTATAGAAAGTCTGCTCATACTATTTAAGATTTGTATGTGACTTGGAGTCAACTCCACATCTTCAAAAGAGAAGGTAATGCTGCTTCGGTTTGCATACTATAATAAGCACTCCTCAAATAAATTGATACAAGATAGTGTAATGTAATCATCGTGATTATGCAAGTATAAATAGACAAACAACTTTTTAATAGTATCTACAAATTTTTATCTTTCGCTCTATTAAACTCCTTTCAACTTTACCTTTTTTTTACAATGGAAAATCACCTAAAGATCTCTATTACTATGAATATTACCTAATCACAGGGGGCGGATATATACTTTGATCTGGCTATGCACATACATAGACAGCGAACACAGATATAAAATAGTTATTAGACATTAAACATAAGGACTTATGTAGCGGAGTTGATCATTTCACTTTGCCCTTGTTTAAAATGCTCGTGAGGTTGCTAGCTCAAGCCTACGGAAAGACATTTTTTTTGTTCTTCTTTCTTGTTAGGCCTTCTAGGGTTTTCCACATTACTAATCTTTTAATTTTAAGTATCATATAACCAAAAATTTTTTTGAAGTTGGTTTCTTTTCTATCTTATTCCCTTTATATGTACCTAAACTTTTACTAAGTATATTGAAATTAGGCCTCTTAGAAAAAAATTCACCCTAAAAATAAGAACAATACAAAAATGCATAACCTACTCGAAAATAATGGATCTGCCACTGCCTAATCATGATGACGGTTGACATCACTGTAGGATTGTCCTCCCCCCCTCCCCCCCATCTAAAAGCAATAGAGCCAGTCAATTTACAATTTGATATTTGTTTTATGAAAATAAAAGATTATGTATTATAATGGATCATAAAATAAATTGTTCAATAGTTACAAATTTTTTATAGCTACCATACATCGTAAAATTATAAGAGCTGATTTTTTAGTGTTAGTTTGACTTTTACAAGATAATGGTCGATTGTAATCAATAATTAATAATCAAAGGCAAGGATCAATTTATTTCAATGGCAACAACATTCTTATGGCTCTTTGTATTATTTGCACGTCAACTTTGAATTTATATTTGAATCTCACTTTTAATAATTATCAAATTTGTATTAGAAATAAATAAACCCCTTAACAATAATGGGGATTAATAACAAAACCATGAAAAAGAAATTTGCAAAAGACAAAATAAAAATGTAAAATCTTAGAGTCAAACACGGGGGTGGCCCATTGTTCTTTATGACTTATTTTAAAGGTTCATAAGTTTTGTTGAGTTCATTTCTAATAAATTCAGCCTAACTCAGTTCACTTCAATTCTAATAAGTTCATAAATGCAATCTTGTTTAGTTCAATTTAATAAGTTCAGTTCAGTTATAAGAAGACCTTCAATAAATTTCTATAAGTTCCTGTTAGTTCCAATAACATTCAATTCGAATAAGTTCAATTCATATGTAATAAGTTCAATTCATATGTAATAAGTTCAATTCAGTTCTAATAATTTTAGTTCAGTTTAGTTCAGTTCTACTGAATTCAATCATATTTAGTCCAACTTTCAATAAGTCCAGTTTTGTTCCAAGAAGACCTTCAATAAATTATAATAAGTTCATGTTAGTTCCAATAAGTCTAATTCTAATAAGTTTAAATCAGTTCTAATAAATTCAAATCAGTTCTAATAAGTCTATTAAGTTCAGATAAATTTAATTCAGTTCAATTAAATTTAGTTTAGTTCAATTCAGTTCAGTTCAGTTCAGTTCCGTTCAGAGAAACCCCATTAAACTCCTATACCCCCAATTCATATCATCACTTCCTTTTAAACTATAATCATACCAAATTATAATTCAAGCAAAATTTATTAATAATTCAATCAAAAGAAGTACAATAAATTTGGGTGTTTGTATTTTTATTTGTATTTTTGGAGAGAGAAAAAATTGGCAGCAAAAATGGTGAAGACGACGAAAGGGGGCAAGACCATGAACCCCACCGACGCTTACCGCAAGGAACTCCGCAAAAAGGAATTGAAAAGGGTTCGTTTTAATTTCACTTTTGGTTGGTTTTATTGCTTTTATTTATTTAGGGTTTTTATTTGTGCCCTTTTGATTGATTGTTCAATATTGGGTTGTTTAATTTGCTATTGATTTTTGTTATTATGTTATAGATGCAATGTATTGAATTTTCATATTGGCCATGATATTTAGTTGCTTTGTTTTGCATATTGGTTATGATATATAGTCAATTATATTTATAAAGTTTGTGTCTTGGTGAAATTGGAGGTGAATCAAGCCTAAGATAATGAAATTTGATTCTATTAAAGTTTCGCATTTTTTTTATGATGAAAGTAGACGAGCTCCCTGCAAGCTACCTTGACTTACCCTTTGGACAAGTTCAAGTCGAATAACATATTTAGTTGAAATTTGATTCTATTAAAGTATCACAGGTTTTTGGAAAAGGCCGTTTATTTTTTTTATGATAAAAGTAGACGAGCTCCCTCCAAGCAGAATCAACTAAAGCTTTCTACAAACCCAAGTCGAATAAGAGATTTTATTGAGATTTCGGGTGTGTGGGTGATTAGTGAATCGTTTTTCTAGTCGGGTTTTCCAAGCATGTGTTTTGTAATTGACTGTGGGGGTGGGTTTGTTAATTCATGGGTATTTTTGAGAGTGTGAGTTATTCGGGTTTTTGCCAGTGTCATGGCATTGTTGATCCCGGTACGCTATGTTGGTTTTAACGGTGAGTCAGTGACCACTGGTTTTAGGGCGAGAGGAGGTAGAAGACAACTAGTTGCTAGAGAGAAAGCATTGTAGCTGTTGTGCTTGATAACGTCTATGTTTGGAGAAAGTTATGACTTATGATAGCTCCCCACATGTTAAAACACGCAGCGCGATAATGTAGAAGTGCAGTATGCAGCTAGGAGTCGTTGGTGGCACTGTTGGGCGGTCTCTTTTTTTCTACAGTGAATAAATAGGATAACTTAATAAGAAGAATAGAAGATTGATGTTTTTGAATTTGGGATTCGACCTCGATCAAGTTTAACCATTGAGAGAGGTTAGCTATTTCGATTTAAAGAAGACTGACTGAGACAGAGATAGGGGGTGATGGTGAAGAAGACTCAATATAGTAGACATAGGCTTATACTGTTTCTTTAAAGAACTTTTTTTGTTGTTAACTGACATAGGCTTATGTTCTTAAAAGAGCTTTTCTTAGAGGCCATCCTGATTTGGAAATTGTTATCCAGTTTGGACCATTGATTAATCAAATTGAAATAATTTTGTAGATGTGGTAACCTTTGAGGCTTGGAATGTTTGTGTTCAAATGTTTTTGGCATGGGTTTTGAGGTTTGTCTTTTGTGCTTGGGGGAAACTTTTTTGAGTGGTGGATCATATTGCAAAGTTACTAATGAAGTGTTGCAACGTGTTTCACCTTTCATTTTAGCTCATTGTGAAGTATACTGATGAACTAATAAATTAAGGATAATAATTGGACCAAACTCGTAATGAAAATTAGTTGCAAAATATTTGGAAAGTTGACTAAAAGTGAGGAAAACATACTTCCGACATTAATTATGTGCTTTGTATTAATAAAAAATGAAAATAAAAATAAAAATTGAGGGGTGCCCTCATGCCAAAAATTGAAGTGTTGCAACTTGGGAGTTTTATATTACTTCATTAGGCGGGGTACTGGCTTCGAGCCGTACAAGTCAGGCTCAAGCCTAGCCTTTTCTTAACAGGTCCGGTTTGCGCAAAACCGGACCCTTTTCGCGTCTTTTTGTCGATTCTTATAGTAAGTATAACCTTATCTCGGGTGTCCATTTGAAGTGAATGTTTTTTTAATCCACTTTGTTTTACGAGATCCACACAACTGGGTGGTAGAAAAGTAAGATGTTTTTACAAAAATGTAATGAATTATTCTTATGTTGACCATAATTTTTTTTTGATTTTTCACTTGTGTATTTATACGAAACTACAAAAAGGAAAAAATCTTATAAAACAACTTAAAATAGTTAAAAGGAAAAAATTATCGGCCGGGCTTTCAGGCTTTGACCTTAGGCCCAAACGCGGTCTGAAATCTAGCCAAGCTGGGCTGGGCCACTTTGATCGTGTCTAACTTCAAACCATAATTATACCACATGGATTGTCCAAAGATTCTGAAAAAAGTCACTAGACATTAAAATTTAGCTAGGGCTAAGGAAGGGTTGGCTCATGGAGTTAGAACTCTTTACCCCAATCATGAGTTTGGAGGTTATAATCCTCATGTGCAACTTAGTGCCCTTTTAAACCAAGGGCTAGAGAAGATACAAAGATGGTCCATAACCATAAATCCATATACCATTGATAATAGATTTCATGCCTGTTCTTTTCAGAGTTCAAGCATTAAAAGGTTTATCAGGGAGGTCTGTTGTGTAGAACTTACCTGTCAAGGGCCAGGGTGTGAACTCCCCAGATCAATTGCTGGTAGGACTCACAGTTGGTTTTTTGTAACAGGCAGATACATTTAGGCAACATTTTCAGAGGGAATATCTGTTACAGACTTACAGTACACCGTTTTTGTGTTCTCAATTTTGCGTTGAGAACACTAGAAATGCTCGTCTCATTGACGGTGTTAAGCTCTTGTAAGATCTGTTATTGAAACATACTCTTAGTTGCTTGTTTTCTAAGACAAGCTCTGTACTTATATTTGTTGGATGTTTTGTCGCTCCGTTGCTCCTTTTATATTGACTTCATTAGTTGGAAGTTATGCTATTTTTGCAGCGTCTGTTTGTCATAACTGCACATTTGTCGCTTTGTGCAGAATAAAAAGGAGAGGAAAAAGGTCAGAGAAGTGGGTATCTTAAAGAAGGATCCTGTCCAGATCCAAGACCAGATCCAAAAGTTGGAAATGATGAGTAAGTTGGTTCTGTATCTCATGAAATTATTTGCTATCCTGTGCCATATGTTTGATTCATAGACTTCTTCATCTTGTCTGATTTTTTCCCATGCAAGTCAAAGGATGTGATTTTATTATGAATATTGCCTTAAGAAGCTCTTTTGTATAACTCTTTTGGTTCTAAATTCTTGACATGTTTAATAAGGAGAATATGCATTAGATAACCAAGAGGTCTCGAATTTGTAAGCTGATGCTAGATTCTAAGCATATTGCAAATTCCCTGATTTGATGTTCATTAAGGATTAAGCATGGATGTCCAGACAGGTTTTCCTTTGCTCTTCTGCTCTTTCTTCTGAGTTTCTTATTTATTATTTTCTCAATTAATTGCTAGTCCACTTACAGAATGATGAAGAAAAGGCAAGAATAAGAAATATTTTCTGGTTGATGGTAGGTAAATTCATTAAAGGGATAAGATCAGGATATTAAAATGTTCTTTGCTTCGGAATTGTTTGCTTGCTAGTGCCTAGCTTTCTGAATGAATAGTTGCTGGGAGTCTGGTGACATTGAGTTACACTACTTTATGCAGTACATTTGTTTTTTCGGAAATTGGAATTTCAACTGTATACATCTTTGTATTGTTCTAGTTGACTGGAAGAGTATTAACTTTCAATCATTTCATGTTCAAATTGCAGAGGCTGAAGGAGCACTTGACAAGGCAAGGAAGCACAAGAAAAGGCAGCTTGAGGACACACTACACCTTGTCATGAAGAAGAGAAAGGTTTGCTTGTTTATTTTTTCATTGTCTCTGTGGTCTGCCTGTCTGGTGCATAATTTTGTATATAGGTCACTCGTTTGGAGATTTTCTTCTTTTCTTTTCAACTTTGGTGTCAGAAGTGCTAAATTACAATTTTCATCACATCAGACTATCCTTATTGGACTTGAGTATTTGTTGTTGTGCGAGGAGCCCAAGTTAATAGTCTGTAAGGACTGAACAGTTAATGTACATATGGTGGCTTTGAGTAAATATAGGCATATGTTTGAACCCTTATATTGAGAGCCTTAGGGAAAACAACTGGGAAGCTTGTGTTGAGGGAAAGGATGAATGGACACTTCTTTGATCCAGGTTCTATTCCTTATTCATTTTGCTCTTTTGACTGTAGTTTTTTTTTCTGGCTGAAAAGATACACATTAAATTTTGCCATTTTGAAAGTCTACTATATAACCTAGCCAGTAGAGTTTTTGTTCAAATGACAGGCGTCAACAAAGAATGCTTTTCTTTTTCTTTTGCCTCTCTTTAGGTTTAGTTTTAATCTCAGTCCTCTTCAATTTGGTTCAAGAACAAAGTTTTATGTCATGCTCATAAACAATTTTGCATCCCTCCTAAATTTTGAAGATTTTTGATTTTTTGTTCTAGTGCTTACTCTTGTTACACCTACATATTCTTGAGGAGGTAACCAACTGGAAGACTACTCTGACAGTTGCATTTTTACATGAAAGGTGTTCTATGTTGAGTGGGGGCAGTTGTTGAAGTGGGAAATGCAACAGGCTAAAAAGTTGAACGTGAAGTAGAAATTTTGGGATATTCACAATAATCAGCCTCACACCTTTACTACAGTAAGTCTGTCAACTAGATTAAGGACAGGGTACATATCTGCTGCATCCAGAAGTAGTATAATGTTTTGAGAAAGGAGAATTCTTTAGGAGTGAGACTAACGTGATGACTTGGGATAATTTCATGAGGCCTCAGGAGGATGAATAGGAATAGGGGAAAAGGTGTCTTTTATCAAGAAAAAGAGGGGAAGTATTTTAGAAACATTGCGATCTCTCTAGTATATTCTAATTTTTTTAAAGTTAGATCCTTTATCAGAGTTTTGACTTTTAAGTGTGGAGGCTAATCTGATGACATAACTGTAACCAATGCTTATGGTCGTCTACAGGAGTATGAAGATAAAATGAAGGAAAAGGGTGAAGAACCAGTTATGTTCGGGTATGATACTACTCAATGCGTCTTAAACTATTCTACTTAATTTTTATTTTTTTACTATTGTTATTACTATTGCTATTGTTATTTTTATAATTTTTAATGTAAAGTGAATGTGCAACAGGCATTTGGGCCCTGTAAATCGACGAACATCAGCTGAAGAGGAAGAGAGAGCCAAGCATCCAATGCCGGAAGTAAACTCTGACGCAATTCTTTCTTGCTTTTGTAATGCTCTCTCTGTTCCACTTTGAATGTCTTTTTTGGGGAATTAAGTCTCCTTACCTGTCTGTATGCGAGGAGATTATGTTTAAGAAACTTGTCTTATGTAATGGAATAGATGATAAATTATTTTACACGTGACACTATTAAATCTTTTGGATAGTTACAATTGAATAATGTAAAACAGAAAGCTGGGCATTCAAAGTGGAACAAAGAAAATTTGTGCATTTTGATTGTCATTTGCCCTTTTTTATCGATTCATTTATTGATATGTATTTATTTATCTGGGCTTACAGGACTCTGTATACTATCATCCTACTTTAAATCCCACTGGAGCACCACCCCCTGGAAAGCCTCCAATGTACAAGTCTTCTATAGGTTTGCTCTTTGCTTCTTTCACAATCCCCTTTGTTGTTGTTCCTTCTTCTACTTATGTGCCATGGATGCCTGTTGGATCTTCATTTATTTCTTTCTGTTTCAATGGCAGGGCCTAGAATTCCTTTATCAGAAGCCTCCACATCAACTGGTGCTGCATCATCGTCTATGGGTTTATTGGACGATTTGGAGTTGCCTGCGCCGCCTCCACCACCACCTTTGCCGACAACTGGTGATCCTGAATCCATTACTGAGTCGGACATGCCAGCATCTCTGCCCCTACCACCTCCACCTCCGATGCCCCCAAAGCCTCTAGACTCTAATCATCCAGCAGCATCATTACCCCCTCCTCCTCCACCACCTCCTGGTCCTCCGCCTAGGGAGCAGATTGCAGCTTGTCCACCACCACCTCCACCACTGCCCCTTCAACAATCTGTACCACCACCACCACCAGGCATCTCCAGTAATGAGCGGGATAATAATAGAACTACAGTTCCAGATGGCACTATTCCGAAAGTTATGCAGGTAATTCTGAAGTCTCTGAACTTGGCTGTAATATGGCCGCTGGGCACACACTTTCACTGACATCGTCTTAATTTCAAAGTTGTCATCTGGTGGCAATTATACTGATTTATTTGTAACTCATTGTAAGCCTCGTCTCAGTTGACTATATTTGTATACTCTAATACTAGGGAATTAGGGATGCTTGATTGGTATCAGTTGTTAATTTAAACAGAGAAACTATTGCTTATCTATCTCTCAATGTTTTTGTGCAGGTGCCAAATTTACTTTCACCCCCACCTCCGCCTGGATTACCGGCAAAATCAGCAGGGAATCAGTCTAGTGGTGAACCTGATTCCAAAGGTCAGGCCGAGAGCACAGATTCTGTAAAAATGGTCACACTGCCTCCACCTCCACCTCGACAACCTCCTCCAGTAGGTGTACCAGGGCCATTTACACTCCCTACATTACGTCCTGATGTGTTACCCCCAGGTATTGTGAGGTTCCCTCCACCTCCACCAGACATGAGGCCACCATTGTCTGCTCCAGGAGTTCCTGGCCAACCCACACCTCCTGGAATGGTGCCTCTTATGCCGAGGCCACCGTTTGGTCCTCCCCCTGGACCACCTCCTATGATGAGGCCTCCACTTCCACCAGGTCCTCCACCTATGATGCAGCCTAATGATCCGATGGCATTTAGGCCATCCGGTCCACAGAAGCCATCCTATATCAAGTCAGCTGCCCCAACAGTCGTTAAGAGGCCTCTAGCTCAGCACACACCAGAGCTTACAGCTATGGTATGTTTACCTTTTCCTTGCTCTGTATGCTTTCTATTAAGCTATGGATATGAGCTTCCTGAAGCTTTTGTAGGTACTGTTTTGAATGTTCAGTCTTTTATATTTTGCTTTGTGATTTATTAAGGTTTCACTTTCTGGATATTCACTATTTTGGCAGCACAGTCTGTGTCGAAACCTCCGCCGCCACCGAAAATAAATTTATTTCTGTTAGGGAAGGGATTTTCTTGGAATCATTCTGGAAATCACAAATAAGTACTAATTCTTTTTACATTCTGTCTGTGTGAAAAGTTTTAGGGATGCAAGTCTACATATTTTTTCAGAGCTCTAAGGTTGCTTGTTAGTTCTAAATAGTTTTTCAGTTTTAGATGGGAAATACTTTATATGAACTTAAATGATTAGCGCAGCATCTATATGTCAACTAATTGAAGCTCAAAACAGTTGAGTTTTTTAGGAGTTAGCTTTTGAAACGCTGGTAATTGGTATCTTGGTACACAGGTGCAATTTTTTATTTTCATTGTTCTTTGGGAGTTTGTTTGACTTTTGAGAGCTCCCTCAACTAGATCAATGACAGAGTTTTATGATTTTGGAAGATGTATACTTCAAACAAACACGGTGGCTGGTGGCAAGTTTTTTTGGTGAATGCATTAGAGTGTGCCTTGATATGCCTGTTTGTTGGTGTTATTACTGGTTGGGACATACCAACCATTAGCGTCTTGCAGCCGTTTGAATTCATTTCTTTTCACATATGATATGAGCTGCTGTCAGTCCTTCAGTAGCAGCCTGTCAAAGTCCCTGTCTTTGTTTTCTCAAATTATGTACTCCTTCTTTTACCCCATGTATATTTTTTACCTTTTTATATCAGATGCACTTCACAAGATTTACCAAATGTTGCTACCAAAAACGTCTATGAGCTGTGTTTGTTTACTCTCTTTTGTCCTCTGCTGCAACTATTGTTTGTCATTACATCTTTTGCATCTCTACCAATTTGATGAAGAATCAAATACTCTTTCAACTGATTGTGACATAATGTTGTCTTTGTTGGTGACTCCAGGTCCCGGCATCTGTACGTGTGAGGAGAGAGTCTGCTCTTCCAAAGCCAAAACCGAAACCATCTTTGCCTACCACTACTATCACCCAGCAGCCTGTCGTATCTGCTCCAAAACCAGAACCAGTTAGCAACCCATCAGCAGCAAAAGGACAGAGCATTGATGACTCGTATATGGCCTTCTTGGAGGACATGAAAGCACTAGGTGCTCTTGATGGTTGATGTGGTTGCCGGGCCTTATATATGTTCTGTTTTCTCGTCCATTTTGTTCAACCAGCATCAATCTGGCGAATGTTCTGAGCACAGGGTATCATTGTGAAGCCGGGTTTTCTTTTAAGCTGTAGTTTATAAAGACAGACAAACGATTGTATCATCGTTTCACCAATCAGTAGCTGCTTAGATTTAAGATTCAACATTTTGGTGCAATTTTGTCAGACTGACCCAGTGAGGCAGTGACTTCAAAATTACACTACCATTAATGTTGGAAAGCAGGGAAATTATGGAGTGATTTTCCAAATTGTGGTTAGATAATACAAAAACTTCCAACTTCATGCATGCTCTGAAACAACAATAATTACTCTTGGAAACGATACTAATAATCATGGACAACTCTTTAATCCGCGATTGAATGTGGCACCGGATTTGGTTTCTGTCTAAAAAAAATACTAAGAATCATCATCCCCTCTTCTTTTTGTGGCTCTGTTATGGTCTTTAATATTTGTAGAATTACAACACCAGATTGGTCAAAATATCCTAGCAGTATGTCGGCGCCATTGTTGCAAGGAAGACCATGACCTTTATGTTGGGTAGGGATGTCAGTGCGACGGGTACAAGCGGGTACCATACGGTACCCGCCCCAAGTGAGAAGGGTATGAGTATTAGTTTAGTGAGGATGGGGTAGGTATGGGTATAGAATGTTATACCCGCCATGGGTGGTGGGACGGGTATGGGTTTCATGTCATACCGCCTCAAACCCGTACTCCCCCGTCTCATCCCCAACCGCCCTGCCCCATTCCCAGCCGCCCCATCTCATATCCATTGTGCTTTTAATATTTTCTTAATTATAGTTCATATGTTTGTAAACTTTTAGTTACTAAATAATTAAAATTTACCAAATAAGAAAAGTCATTATTTAACTAAAGGGTACCATTTAAAAAGGGTGAGTACTAAGCCGGGTGGGGCGGGTGGGAAAGGGACTGAAACAGTTTGGATTCTGTACCCGCATGGGTGAGTATGGGTATAAAATTCCTACCCGTGGTGGGTATGAGTATGAATATGTAGATGGGTATGGGTATAAGTAGGCTTATATCCAATACCGCTCCGCCCCATTAACATCCGACATAATGCGCGACACAAAGGAAGAAAAGGAAAGGAATACTAACTTAAGTCTTGCAATTATTGTACGGTGCACAATGCACCATATTTACAAACTATAAAGAGACATATTAACACAAATCAGTGTCATCTATACATCTGTCATACTATACATATTCACACACTAAATAGTTCATATTCATCAAACTTAGTTTACATATACTCACTAAGTATAATAAATTACACATTCATCAACTATAATCACAGATCAAATTACACATATTTATTAACATTATCTCAGTGATGACGCATTATAATTTGGGTGAAGGATATAATTTGGTCTAAGTTTTGGTAACAAGTTGGAAAATATTTTACCCAAAAAAAAAAAAAGTTGGAAAATATAAACTAAGTGTAATTTCAAAAGCAAAAAAGAAAAAAGACACTAATTGTTAATCTCAAGCTCTCGACCTTCTTAAGTTCCCCCAACTCCCGACATCTCCCGACATCTCCCGACACTCAGCAACCACCACCACCACCCTAAGACTCCTCTCCGTGATGGCGGACGCGTTTAACTTACTCCAGATGTACCAAGACGACGACGACGACGACGACATGGAAGACGCCATTCACGACGACCAAGATACAAAATCCGACCCACCACCGCCGCCGTATACAGAAGAGGACACGTCATCATCACTTGGCGGTGGTGAGCAGGATTTAATCCTAACCGGCGCCGTCCCGGCTAATAATATACCGACCCCGTTGCAGTCGTATAATTCGGCCCCGGAGGTGTTGGTGTCCACGACTACGAGGAGACGGATGGCGGGGATTGTTGATTATGGTCATGATGACGTTGCCATGTCTCCTGAGCCTGAGGTTGTAAAACTCTTCTCATCTTTACTATTATTGAACCAGAACCTATTGCGTACACCTGAGAGTACGTACTCTCAAATTTACTTTTATGTACCTTTGTGTATTTTTTGTGTACCTTTGATAAGTTTTTATGTGCCAGAGTGAAAATATTGTATAATTCTAATTTATTGAAGGTACACAAAAAAGTATACAAGGTACATAATATATACCTTGAGTTGAACTTGAGAGTATGTACTCTCAGGTGTACTCAATAATTTGCCTTATTGAACATTTTACAAGAAAGCCTAGCAATAGCAAAGCTAATCCTAGTAAATATGTAAGCAACAGCACGAGTCACCAATATTATTCTTGTTGTTGTTAATTTTGGTATAGTGTGTTTATTCGTCTGGTGCATGATGAGATCACGATTGATACACTCTTCTACAAACTTAGGCTTCTGGAGACTTTGGCAAGTACTAAACTGTGTTGCACACTTACACTGACCCTCGGACACGCAAGAAATATGCCGATATGATTACAGTAGACATTTTTAGGTTTGCCTTTTGTTTTCAAGGATCATACCCAAGTATATTTATGTGCATTTAAAGTATTGAATACAGTGTTAGGGGTACAACAAGGTAGATGATGGATTCGAGTAATAGCAATTAGCTAGTTAGGAGAAATAAGTGTAGAACTATTGGTGTCTGAAACTAGTTTTTTTATTCCATGCAATGTCGGAGATGTTAATGATATAACTATGAAATATCAATTGATATCAATCTCTACAATGGCTCTAAGAAAATGGATGAGAGAAATATTTATTGGTTTGGTTTGGTTGGTTTGCGCTATCTATCGCTATCCTAAAATACTTTAAAAAGTATTGGAACTTCCATTGAGGGGGTAAGTTTATGAGGGAGACAGATGTGGACTGTTACATTACAGATGTGTATAAGCATGTAAATATGCACTATCTATGAAGAACTCAAGAAGAAGGTCGGTGTCAGATTGCTTATAATCTCTAAAGAAATGCTTGGCTCCAAATTCCTGTGTACTGACAAGCCATTGTGGGGGTACGAAATTACCAATTTTAGTCTGTTGGAAGGTAATGGACTATGGACACTAAGGTAGCTATTCTACTCGTTTTGGGACCTATGTGCCTATGTAAAATGAGTATTTGCGATTGACACTTTCTTTCTACCCTTTTTTCATGCTCTCATAGCAAAATACTATATAATATACTCATTGTCACAAATGTTACCCATAGTAGGTGTTCTTACACAACATTTCCCGCTTGTTTCGTATAAGATCATAAAATGGGGGAATGATAATGAAATTTATGTGCATTTTTGCCATTGGGGTGGTGGAATTGATGCGTCTTTATTGGCAGTCATATTTATTCCTTACATTTTAGATTATCTGTTGGTACCACACTACCACTTATGAAGGTTGTAACAGAATAATAGTGCTAAGACCACTTCATTACCGCTTGTCATCCCCTCTTAGTAAGACTTTCTGTATAATTCTACCCATTTTGCGAACAAATTTGTATTTCCATTTCCATTTTCAAGTTCTTGATACCAGACAAGCCGTTCATGTAAGTTGGTTTCAAACAGGGACTTCTCTTTTCGTGAACCTGTACAACCAAATTTGACCAGTGATTGGCATTTTTTTTTTGTTTGTTTTTGTTTTTGCATTTGACTCCTTTAAGGACATGCAAAGTAGTGAAAGGAATAGGAACATAGCATTACTTGTCTGAACATAACTGCAAGCTTCTTTTAATTGTTGATGGAGCGAAGAGTTGAACTTGGATATCTTTGATTGAAGGAGGGAGTTCTGACCTTTCCAACTTTTGGCTCCCTTCTTGGCTTACAAATCTGAGCTACAACCCTTTAACTAATATACATTCCAGTCATCCATGACCAGTGGGGGAGAGGAGTGTATTTCCATGAGAGAGCAAAGAGAGCAAGAGAGAGGAGGCATATATGGTTTTTTTTTTCCTCAGTTTTATGCCCCATGTCTTCCAACTTCAATGAAACATATGTAAGATATTGAAGTTTACATGGAATTGGAAATATGCTTTTTTCCCTTAGTTTCAAACATTGAGCGGAACGTTTATACCAGATGAGTGATTGTTCCAAAGTGTCAATTAATCTTTTTATTTAGCCATTTTTTTTATGCATCAAAGACGGCAAAAGAGGGTTATGTTTGAGTTTGTATGCTTCTCTAATTGTATTTACATTAATATGTTGAGTTTTCTTTGAGTTTTTTTTTGTTTGATACACATAGCTGCTTTGTCAAGATTTTTTTTGACATGTAGAAGGGAACATGCATGCATGATGCAATACCTTTTAGTAATTTAGTTATAGAATAACTCGTATGACATCCTTTCTGGGACTAGAAAACAAACAGTGACCAAAGCTTGGGGGTTATATGGACTGATCAGCTAAAAGTAGTTTATGACTACATTCTTATTTGTGAGACCTCTAACATGGTTGCTGAAAACCCAAAGCTAAAATTTGATACATCTATTTATTATAAATGTTTATGAATATTAAATACGATAAAGTGGTGTTTACTTTCAGGAGGGAGAAATTTTGGCCACGAGTACAGACCGAGTCATGTTTGGTGAAGAACTTGGAAGTACACGGGGTAAGTCATTTCAACATCTACATGCTTTTGGCGCGTATTCTAGTGTTTCGTAGAGGTGCCTCTTGTTTGCATGATATAGATTACAAAGAGCTAGAGTAAGATATTATAATGTCAATAGTGTTTGTAAACTGGTTGCACATTAATAACATCCATGTCAGTGTTAAATTACCTTTAGATGCCCAGTAACTAGCACACATTGGTGTTTGTTAATATTTAGAAAGAATAATGTGAAGCTGTCTTTGTTATTTACCATTCTTCGTAATTGTGTAATGTGGAAGAGAGATTATCAGCAGAAATGGGAGACTGCATTGTCAATGTCTACTATACTCAGATGTAATCTATTCCATTTCTTATTATGTTTTGTGTTGGTTCAGATTCTCAAGAGAGGTCTCCTGTGGCTATTGTGAGGTCGATGACACCAAATAATCAAGTGGATTCTCCTCAGTTGTCTGCTCAGATTGATGGTTCACAATCTAATGTAAAAGATTTAGAAGAAGAAGCTCGTGAAGGTGTCAACCTTTCTGATGAAGAAGGAAAAGATGTTGATCCCTTGGATAGATTTCTTCCACCACCACCAAAAGAGAAGTGCTCAGATGAGTTGCAGGTAAGAATCAATCTTCAGCTATTGTATTTCATCGATGATGTGTTTCCTTTAATCTGCTGCCCAAATCAGGTTATATCCTCAAATTAGTTCTGCAATTAGCACACTGTTTTGACTTCCCTTCTGAATTGCTTAAAAACTTGTGGTCCTGGCTTGTTTTGCACTAATTTCAACTTTTAGAATGTTAATGTGTGCTCTTTCAAGACTGCGTGTGGTTTCCTTGGTAAAATATTGCAAACATCTAGCAAAAAGCACAAAATGTCCATAAATTATTCTGGCCATGAATGCTGCTTTTAGTGAGAGCTTGAGTCTTCTCAACTAATTGCATTGCGAATCATTATTGTCAGTTGGTGTCCTTTTTTTTGAGTTAAGTCAAGTGGTCACTTTTGAGTTGTTTCATTCTTCTCATCAGCATGGAGGCTGTATATGAATGATAAGAGCTACCTTGTTAATTGGGGAGGAAACAGAAGTGTATAAGTTTATGATTCTATTTTTTACATGCTCGTAAAGTCAGGATAGTTGTAAATATTGAAACGTTTTGTTCACGGTGTAGGAAGAATAGGAGGGTCATACGCAAAGTGGAAAAACAAAGTAAATAGTAGACTCGATTCCCCTTTTGTTCCTGTAGGTAGCTAGTTGAACTTGTTTAGCTTCCTAAATCTCTTTCATTTTTTTGTTTTTCATGTGGGAGGCTAATATGCTTTCTGTGTCATATTTTCATGCTGCTGGCCAGTGGCCACTGATAATGGTTTAATCCATGCACAACGTCTGTAGGTGGTGGCACCTCTTACCAAGTTGCATTTTTTGCTAAATTCCACTCAGCTTGGTTCTACACTTGTACATAGTTATCATCACTTTGTCAACTTCGTTAACAGCCATTTTCCTTGTTTGGGGTTATTTTTCTTTCAAGTGCTTAGAGTTTTCTACTCTGTTTGCTTTCAGTAAAAGAAAAGGGGGTTGATTGTTTTCAAATAGAAGTACTAGACTTCAATTTTACTCGAACCGAATTGATTACGGCCATAGTAAATTGATCTCTGATGATAAAGTTTTTTGCTGGATCTGGGCTAAGCACTGTATGTTTATTCATTTGAGACATCTACTTCTGTTTTGGTTTTAAATATAGGGGAACTACTGTTGGTAATACTTTAACATCTACCAGACTGATATTGGGAGATTGAGGAACAACAGGCCTTTTTTCCTTCTAAGAAAAGAAAAGTCTCACAAACAACATGAGGAGTCAACCTCTCCTGTTCTTGCAGGTCTTTGTGCGAGCCAGACGCGCGTGCTATAATAGAAACCCTTCTATTTTCTTTTCTTTTCTCCCTTAGGCTTAATATCTGGTCATTCTTCAGTTACTTGTTGATTGGCCGGCTTTAAAAAGAAAAATAAAAAGAATAGAAGGCAGGAGATCTATAACTCTCTCAAAATGTCTATTCCAACATATATGCCCTGGTTCCTTACTTCGACATGGTACAAACATCTGAATTTTTTATGCAAACATGTTCAGTAGCTGAGCATCCCCTCTAGTTATGTGTAAGTGCATTGCTTGGTGATGTGCTAGGATTAAAATCTATAATGATTCATCGCTGCGGTTTGTGTTGAAACTTTATCTCTTTTTATAGTCTATACGTTGTAGCATGGCTTGGTCCAAGTCAATAGAGTAGTTTCTTTATTTGGAATAATAATACGGTAAATGTACTTATGCACTAGTGTGGAAGATTATGCTGTCCTGAGGAGTTTTTGATGTTCTGTTCTTGTTTTTTTTTTCCCATGCAGGAGAAGATAAATAAGTTCCTTGCATACAAGAGGCAAGGAAAGAGCTTCAACGTAGAGGTGCGCAATAGAAAAGATTATCGCAACCCTGATTTCCTGCGGCATGCTGTGAGGTATCAAGATATTGATGAGATAGGGTCTTGCTTCAGCCAAGATGTCTTTGACCCTCATGGATATGACGAGAGCGACTTCTATGATGCAATAGGTTATTAATGCTCTTTTGAAGTGCTGTTCTCTTCTTGATGCCGTCCATTTCATAAATTCTTCTCGTGTTGCTTGTTCTTGGGCGATAAAAAAATGGCAGATTTATGTTTCATGTCAAAAGAAAAAAAAAAGTCTGCTGGTTTGGATAATTTGACACGATTTATTATTTTTTTTGTTTGTTTGTTTGTAAACTTTATAGCTTTCTTTTGCATGATTATTTTGAAATTTGAATGAAATGCTCTGAATTATTAAATCACCCCGAAATGCCATCTCAAGTTACTGCTAGGAAGCTAATCTTAAGGCTTTGGAAAAGTTACAGTTATGTAAATATATTTAAAGTTAGCTGAACTTAACGAGGCTTTATGTAGACTTTATAAGATGTTATATGCATTTATATATAAAAATAGAAACATATATTTTCCCTTACCGCACGAGCTATAATACTGTTCATGCCACTTTCCTTTGCCCCTGTACTTATTTCTCTTTAGTGAAAGCAGAGGCTGATATGAGGCGTGAAGCAGAGAGGAAAGAGCAAGAGAGGAAGAAAAGTCAGAAGGTTGAATTTATTTCTGGAGGAACACAAGCTGGAATTGCTGCACAGAAAGCTATGCTGCCAAGTCCAGGTATGGTCTACTTCACTGTGTACTTTTGATAATGTGCGTACTCATAAAATATACTATATGTTCGTCATTCTCGTAAGGGATTGTTTCATAGACTTATGTTACTTGTAGTGAATTAAGCTGGTTTTTATTTCCAATGGATGTTGTGGCAGGTATTCCTAATCTACCTTCTGGTGGGTTGCAGTCAGGTTCAGCTGACACAGTAAATAGGGAGGGTCGACAGAATAAGAAATCAAAATGGGATAAGGTTTTCTTCAATTGATACTTCAACAATTATTCCCAGTAGGAAAACATCAAAATTGGTCGTTTGTCGTTCTCATCGTTTTGTTGTTTTAGGTGGACGGGGACAGAAAAAGTATGTTTACTGGTGGACCGGATAATGTATCCGCTGTTGGTGCTCATGCCGCGCTACTCTCTGCTGCCAATGCTGGAGCTGGCTATGCTATGTTTGCGTGAGTCTCTTATGCTGTTCCTCGTTACTTTTCGGTCGTTTCTTGCTGCTCGGTGTTTTAACTTGCTCTCGTAGTGTCAGATTGTTAACTTCTTCTAGTTTATCTTCCTTTTGCTTGTATTTTGGGACTTTAAGGTCTCTTGAAGTTGAAGCATGTACAAACTATCAGGTGAGTGTCCGAGACTAAATACTAGCTTGCAGAAATGTTGTTGCAGATGTTTTGTGACAACTCACTGAAATTCATTTTTTTCCTCATTTTTTTTCCTTTTTTTTTTTTTTGGGTGGCTGGGTGGCGCTAGACGCTGGGGGTTGGGGTGGGATACTGTTCAACCTGTGGTCATTTTGTTAAGAGGAGATGTCTTATTCCCCATTTCTAAATTCATAAAGTGAGTTAGGAGAAGGGATGCAATAGTATTCTGGTATATTGAGTGAGGAAGCACGATACAGTCAAGAACTTAATAATGGATACAACATGGATGTGGGGGTGGGGGGGGGGGGGGCATATGCTATCACATAAAGGACATTTTGCTCCTTGAGAACGAGAATCTATATTTACTGTATTGATTAAAGCGAAGGTTTCCACATGTAAATGGTATTGCCAATACAATTAATTAATGTTGATTACTTGAGCTAGAGATCCACAAGTTAGCATATAAGTGGTACATTTTACTTACCATTTTGGTGGGATTTTAAAAGATGTGTTTAACTTCTATGGAGTTCAACTTTGGACACATGATACATCTAGGATGTGTATCCTTACATGCTAGGTTTTTGGTGGGTATGTCTGATTGTATTTTTTTAACTCCAATGTCTTCTGGCTAATTTGAGTTTGATATAGCTGTGAGTGTCACTTTGAACAACTCTTTTGAACGAAGTTGCCTTGGATGTTTCTTTTCATTGGCAGGAAAACGGCCATGAGGTCCAAAATCGCAACTGAATTATTAGGTATGATTTGAGGGATGGGTATGCAGTGGTTGTGGATTACGGTAGGGGCAATAGAGTTAAATTAAGCTCCCAACTAAGATTGTCTACTGTTCTTTGAAATTCTTGGGACTTGTTCCATATCTGGCGTTGTTATAATATTGGGATAGAATTGGCTTGTGAAGGTTTAATCTAGATCTAATTACTCTGGTTTGTATCAGTCGTTTTCGATGATAGAGGAGCTATTATTTCGACCTATGTTGTGGGGCTTGGCATGATGAATTAAACAGTGCAATGTGGTTGGACTGGTAACAGAGGGACTCAATCTCATTGGTAGAGAGGTGAGATCAATGCTTGGAACTTTCATTCATAGAGATTTTAGTAGCTCTTGCTTCACTTTGTAGATTTATATCTCAGATTTCGTAGCACTTCTTGGGTGTCTTAAAAAGGGGGAAAGGGAGAGGGTTGATTTTGGGAAGAAATGTGGAAAGGGCTATCCTTCTTTGTATAATTATTGTTGGAGGTGAAGTTGCTCGCTCACATCTGTGATGGTCTGAGGATGTGCTTCTCAACTTTGTTCCTTCTCAGTTAAGCCCTTAAAATATTTGCAATGCTAATTCTTTCTTTGTCTTCTAGTTAGGGGATCTTTTGTAATTTCACTTGCGAAGCTCACCGTATGTGGAGTATGGGGGTGGATGAGGTGACTGATTTGATTTCAGTCTTTGCTACTTTTCAAGTTATTACATATGGGTGAGGGTGGAATGTCGATCATTATTGGCAATTTTAATGCGATTCCTTTGATAATCTCAGTTGAGGCCAGCAGCCTCTCTAGATTGATACTGATTGGACTTCGGAAAACCAAAGCTCAGTTTGGAATGTCCAGGCTTTTTGTTAGACAACATTATTGAGACGAACGAATACAAATGATGGTCTACATCTTAGGGTGCTTTTGTATCAGAATGAAGGCAAATGATGTTTTACAGAGTCAAAGACTTAGTACCGCTCTTAGCCTGGTTGCTTGTCATGTGCCAGGGAAATGGTGAGTATGGGTCACATGGCTCCTTAATTTACAGTGCGACACCGCATACTCCCTTTGGCTCAAGCTGATTGACATTGGAGAGGAGTAAATGGATGTGGCCTATCACTGGTGGATTTCCTTGCATGAGGTTGCGGGTCTGAGGAACAAAGAGGGGAAGGTGGTTGAAATGTGCTGTGCTGGTTGTGCTAGTGTATTTGGGTGGAGTAACTCTTATTAATTGGGGATCACTTTCGTGATGGATTACATTAATGGTCTGCTAGCTACTCTAGCTCCTTTATGGGCCATTTCTCTTTTCTAGGGATGCCTATTGCTCATCTTTAACAAAATTGGGAGAACTCCTTGCCCTCTGATTCTTTTCAACTCCTAAAACAGGCTCCTATATATACTGCACTATCAATTCTTTCATTGTCACTAAATGCACAAGAATGGTTGTTACTAATAAGTTGGAGAGTTGAGAGGCTCAGTTGGAAGTCTATGGATTACCCTTAGTGCTTTGACATAGTTTGGAAGTTATGTTTTCACTGGCCATTGCCACTATCTGACACTTCTTTTTTACAGAAGAAATCCTTTAAAAGTGGATAGGATGGTACAGCGTAGGAGGATAACTAATCCTCCCAAATAAAAACTAATTACAAGTTACACCAATAGAGAAATCTTCAAAGGCACCAGCAGCCTTAGGTCACTTAGAAGCTAGGAATGTAACCCAACCCCAATCTAGGGAGTGATACATATCTGAGAGAACAAGGGAGTTCCTTTTCAACCAAATACCAAAAATGGCCGTAAATGCACATTCCCATGATAACTTCTTCTTATGTCGCCCAAAACCTCTGTACCACCCCTCTTAGTGCTCAAGAGCCCCTGCAGGACATACCCACTGCTACCTGAACATACCAAAAAGGTGTTGCCAATGTACCGCTTCTGTAGTGTCTTCCTTTCTGCATAAAATAGATAGGCAGGGAGATCGTTTCAGCCCTGTTTCGAGAGGGTGCTGGTGTGGACCTTATTTGATGCTAACAAGTTTATAGACTTGTTTAGGTGTGTCATTTTATAAGCTGTTTGCTCTTCTTTGAGAGTAGTTTGTGGCTTGAGGTGTGTGTACGCTAGATTTGATGTTGAAAGATTAATTTTCTCCCTTGACTGCAATTACAGAAGGTGTAGAAAACTTTCGCTAAAATATTTTTTGTTGATGAGGGTACTGCGGAGGATTATGTTTCAAGACTTGTTAAAAAAGGGTATGACTGATAATGTTGTTTTGAGGGGTAACTGGAGATTGTGAAGGATGGGTATATTAAGTTGGGATAGATTGAGAAATGCAATTTTTTTTCTAGGTACAGCTATCATAGTGGTATGAATGCAAATACTGAACCGAATTGATTAAGTTGTCTTTTTCAAGTGACTGAGACCAAAAAGCTTTAGCTTCCCAGCCATGTATCTGCAGGACCACTAGCTAGTTGTTTCTGCTGTGCTGAGATATGTGGTGTGAAATGCAGGACCACAAGCTGTCGTTTTCATCACATGTGAGCAGAAATTGTTCTCCTTTCTCCTTCTCTGAATAAGGACTAGCTAATAGGTGCACTAACATATGAGAAGTTGTGTAACACCTGAGAATTGCCTCGTCCAACCAGTCTACTAGGTCTGCAAATTAAGCTACTAGTAAAAGGTCTGATTGAGCCTTATTTATGTAGGATATGACCTCTTTGTTAGAAGTCTGTAGTCATGATCAAGGTCATGAATTTGCAGGTCTTGGTCCAATGCTCCATTCCTAGCTGCAGGGTTGGTTGGTATAGAGAGTGCTCAGCTTTGTGAGTAACCAAGGACAGCTCTGTGCTAGTAACTCATGTTGCATCCTCTCCTGGTTGTTTGAGAGTTGACCTCAACTCCATAACAGCTTCTTCCTCTTGAACCTCCTCTGTGCCTGGAATCCCCTCCTCTTCAATGTCCTTCTCCTCTGACTTGTAGGCTGAAAGGTCTCCTACATTGAAGGTAGCATGAACTCCATACTCTCCAGGTAGGTCTAGCTTGTAGGCATTATTATTGATCTTGACAACAACCTGAAATGGACCTTCAGCTCGAGGCATGAGCTTATTCTTTCTTTTAGATGGAAATTTGTCCCTCCTTAGGTGCAACCAAACCAAATCACCAGGCTGAAATGTAGCTTTCCTCCTAGGTTGCCTTGCCCTCTTCTGATAGGCTTCATTTGCTTTCGGAATCTGACCCCTGACATGTTCATGAAGCTTTCTCATCTGCTCAACTCTGTCTGTAGCTTCAAAACTCTGCTGCTCTTTTGGAATTGGTATCAGGTCTACTGGTAGATGAGGGTTCATACCATAGACTACCTCAAAAGGTGTTCTCCCAGTGGCAAGAGCAGGTGTCCTGTTGAATGCAAACTCTGCTTGGGCCAGTTTGAGATCCCAGTCCCTCTGATTCTTGTTCACCAAGCTCCTTAAAATGGTGATGATTGTATTGCTTGTCACTTGAGTCTGGTTCCCATCATCTTCCATAAGGGCTTCCATAGATAACTCATGAACTTGGTGTCCCTATCTGATACTATGCTCCTTGGTATTCCATGCAGTCTCATAATTTCCCTGAAAATAGAGCTCAGCTACATGGGAGGCATCATCTGTTTTGTTGCAGGAAATAAAATGTGCCATTTTACTAAACCTGTCAACAACCACCATGACTGCATCTCTGTTCCTCTGAGTTCTGGGCAGGGTTGTGATGAAGTCTAGACTTACATCATCCCGTGGCTGAGTAGGAACAGGTAGAGGCATGTATTTTCCTGGTTGAAAATGACTTTTACTCCTCTGACAAGTGCCACACCTTTGTAGGGCTGCTTGCACATCATGCTGCATATTAGGCCAATAAAACTGCTCTTGTAGCACTTCCAAGGTTTTCTGCACACCAAAATGCCCTGCTAAACCACTAGCATGCACCTCTTTAACAAGTAACTCTCTGTAAGAACCCCTAGGGATGCACAGCCTATTTTCTCTGAATAGAAAACCATTCTGTAAAGTGAAATGTCCTGAACTTCCCTGACTACATTGCAGGAGTATTTCTGCAAAATCTGGATCAGTGTCATAAGCATTCAAATCCAATGACCCTTGCCTCAAGGATGGTCAGCATATGGTACCTTCTAGATAAGGCATCTGCAACAACATTAGACTTGTCAGACTTGTATTTACCTGAGAAAGTAAAAGACTGCAAAAACTCCACCCATCTGGCATGTCTATGATTGAGCTTAAGCTGGCCATTAATATGTTTGAGAGCTTCATGGTCAGAGTGCAACACAAAAGGCTTGGGTTTTAGATAATGACTCCAATGTTCTAGTGCTCTCACCAGTGCATAGAACTCCTTGTCATACACTGAATAATGAAGCCTTGCTCCATTAAGCTTCTCACTGAAGTAAGACACAGGCGTGTGATCTTGTGTGAGTACAGCCCCAATCCCTACACCACTTGCATCACATTCCACCTCAAAGAGCTTGTTGAAATCAGGCAAAACCAAAATAGGAGACTGGCACAGCTTCAATTTGATTGTTTCAAAGGCTTTTTGTGCACTTGCATTCCATGTGAACCCTCCTTGTTTCATGCAGTCAGTCAGAGGTGCCAGAATAGTGCTGAAATTCTGTATGAATCAGACCATAGAAACTTCTCACTTCAGTCACAGTCTGATGTGTTGGCCAGGATTTGATAGATGCAATCTTGTCCTGGTCAACTGCTATTCCTTGTCTAGATATGACATAGCCTAAGAACACAATCTCAGTCTGCAAGAAGTAGCATTTTTCTAATTTGCCATAGAGTTTGCTCTGTCTGAGTACCTCAAAGACTTGCTTCAAGTGCTTTAGGTGAGTGCATTCATCCTTGCTATAAATGAGGATGTCATCAAAGTATACCACAGCAAAATGCCCAATATAAGGCCTCAAAACTTCAGTCATTAACCTCATGAATGTACTTGGAGCATTAGATAAACCAAATGGCATCACCAACCACTCATACAACCCTTGTTTGGTCTTGAAAGCTATCTTCCACTCATCTCCCTCTCTTATTCTCACTTGATGATAGCCTTGTCTAAGGTCTATCTTTGAGAATATAGTGGAGCCACTGAGTTCATCAAGCATATCATCCAACCTAGGAATAGGAAACCTGTATTTCACTGTTATGTTGTTGATAGCTCGGCTATCCACACACATTCTCCAAGTTCCATCCTTTTTAGGAACCAAAAGAGCAGGAACTGAACAAGGACTGAGTGACTCCCTAACATAACCCTTGTTTATGAGCTCAGTGACTTGTTTCTGCAGCTCTTTAGTTGCATTAGGGTCACTCCTGTATGCTGCTCTATTGGGTAAGGGTGCTCCAGGAACAAAGTCTATATGGTGCTCAATCCCCCTCAAAGGAGGCAGTCCAGAGGGCAATTCATCTGGAAAAACATCACTGTACTCTGCTAGCAGGGGTTTGATTTTGATGTCAATAAGGTGCTCTCCCTTTCCCTCTTGTGTTTCCCTAGGAACCAGAACAAACACTAGTTTGTTTGCTTCTAGCTCCTTTCCCAGCTCAGCCTCACTGATGTATAGGTTTTCTCTCACAGTGTTTCCCATCCCAGTGTTGTCTGTGTTTAGGGTAGGTGGTAGGGGGGTTAAAACAATTTTCTTTCCATTGTAAACTAATTCCCTATTGGCTTACACCAGGCTCCTTAACAAAACAACAATAGTTGCCCCCGAGCAGATTTGAGGAGGCAAATTGTAGACCATGAAACTAATGCTTTCTTAGAGAAATCTATTTTCCCAGTCCATAGGAATCTCCTACGTAACTGCTCAGTATCTGCAGTAACTTTACCAATATTTGAATATGCTAAACAATCATGACTTTACCAGTTGGAATCTGCTTGCATAAGATGATATCTTGAGTTCCCAACACTTCATCCTTGAAAGAATTTTATCAACAAGAATTCTGCATTGTGCAGCATTATTGGGTGGAAAGAGCCCTCAGAATATCACAACACTTGCAGAATAAGCCTTCTTCCTACACGAACAGGGATATGCCTTCTTAAACCAGTAGGTACCCCTCCATAGTAAACACTACTCATAGCAAAATTTCCCTTGTGAAGAAGTTACAGCAGAAAAGTGTGTAAATTATTCATTCAATAGCTACTCATACTTCACATCTCCCCTGGAGAATAGGATCAGATGATCAACAAAAGCAATGTCATTGATTCTTATGCTTAATGCATTTTGTGTGTTGAATGTCTCGAAATAGATGCTGATGGTTTATGAGAGTATACTTTTAGGAAGAATAGGTAAAATCAAGATGAGAAGAATGTCTTTCGAGGTCTTAAAACTGTCATGTTTATGGAGAATGGTCGTTGAAAGTTATGTATTTGTAGCTTTTGTTACTTACTTGCCTTCTCTGAGGTGATGGTTGGTTCTTACTCATTATGAATTTCGTTTTTAAGGCTCGGTGGGTGAAGTTCCTATGCCTTATGCAATATGTCGCCTTTTTCTTCATGTTAGCTGACCCCAAATTCTGTTGGGATTAATTAGCATTTGTTCTTGTTGTGGATTAAGTAAAACTTACGAGTAATAGCAACAAGGAAAGGCTGGGTTAGATTTATCATGCATCTAGCTAGATTGCTAGATGGGATATCATCAGCCAAAAAAAAAATCTTTTACACGATTCTGACTACCCATTCATGTGTAGAAAGTTTATGATAGTCGTTGGAGAATGTGTCAATTGCAAATGTTGAGCTTAGATACCACTTTGTCTAGTGACACTGGCAGATAGTACTGGGGATGAATTTCTTACTCGTCCTGAATTGCAGGCAACAAAAACGACGCGAAGCTGAGGAGAGAAGATCTATAGAAAAGAAAGGTGAAAGACGAACATGAACCATACTATGTGAACAATGATATAGCAAGGAAACAGTACTTTGGCAGGGAGCGAAGACTGAAAACTATTGCCTCTAATTGTCATACAAAGATTTGATGCACACTATCAACATGGCGGAAGTGATAGAGCATTCAGTGTTGCTTTACTTGAAGGAGGCATCAAATGGAACAGAATTTCTCACTAAAGTTGATCTATCCCTTGGCGTCTCTTATGGTAAATTTGTTTCGACAGTCTTATGTCAAATTCCATTTGGATTACTAATATAATACTAGGTCTCCTTAAATTGCCTAAGGTGTAGCTTACTTGATAGGTAGTCCAATATTCCTGGAACGAAGAGGGCTGGATGCAGAATTGTTTATATCTACAAATCTTGAGTTTCCTCTTTGACAGAAAATCATATGGAGTACTTAGTTTAGTCTTTTGTATCTCTTGTGCTATATCTATTCAGGCAACATGTAGTCGCTGCGGTAGATCATATGCTTTAAACACCAGAAATATGTGATCCATATAGTTAAAAAAATTTGGTATTTGACAGGCTACTATTTGCAGTGCTTCGCTTCAGTTGAGTAGTAGTAGTATGTGTTCTATTTTTGCTGCTTCTGTATAACCTATATTGGAGTACGTGGAACATTATGTTATATGAGCTATTGTTAATCATCTTTAAGCTAGGTCGCTTGTAGAAAGTAAGGTAAATCTGCATCATTTTCAAAAAAGGCGATCTGTAATAGTGTAATGTGAAATTAATAATGTTTGTCTTGCCAAATCAAGTCTAGTATCTTGCTTTCGTGCAAAGAATGTTTATTGGTGGTCCAATTAATCTCTATAATACTCCTATCGTCCTATCTACTGCTCCGGAGTACTATGTTTACTTTCGGCATTTAGGTACATACTCTCAAGTGGTTTGGCACTAATTCGTGAAATGATGGTCTAATATGTTACTCTTTATGAAATGATGGTCTAATATGTTATTCTTTATGAAATGATGGTCTAACATGATCGAGCAATATCTATTCTATGATTTACTTAGTGAAATGGACTATATATGCATTGCTTCTGACGATCACGGCTAGAACCAATGGAAATCCATTTTGGGTGCCCTAAACGTTATTAATTTAAACACGGGTACAAAAAATGGTTTTAGTCAAAGGTCAGGTGTCCTAACTTTTATCACACCAAAGGTCGGGTAGCCAGAATGTCGATTTTCATACACATAATAGTATTTGAAAACTCAGGGATTGACATGCTAGCCAGAAGCATTGTTTGTATGTATCGAACAAATATTGTAGGCGTTCAGCTTATTATTGTACTATGTATTCCATAAATTGAATAAGTCATACAGTCATTATTCATGGACAAATTGCATGCGAACAATTTTACTAGCTAGATTCTCAATCGGAATATTCAAATCCTAATGCTTACCACGTACATGGGGACAATCTAGCATTTGAGTTTACCTCATGACAGATCTACTTTGGCATTCCAATCTTCGAAAGTAACCATGAGGATAAAATCAAAATGGTCCCCAAAGGCAATATTCTCTTCAAAGGTTCAGTTCAGACTTAAAAAAAAAAAAGACAGGAGAACTAAAGTGGTCATCTCTTGAACAAAGACTACAAAATTTACATTAAAAAAACAGATCACTGATAAAAAAAAAAAGAGAGAGACCATTATCTAGTCTAAGATGATTGCGGTTTATGCCAATTTTGAGCTTCATACCTCTAGTTACTCAACTGTCTTTGTGATGTTTTTCTTTCAAGTGATATTATTGTTTATGAAATTAACTAGTTCTACTTTCTTTATGCAGTAATCCACCCGTCTAAGTGGGAAATTATAAATATTAAATTTTGTGAAGAGGTGTGGTGATAAGCGCGATTAAATATAAAAAAAAAACACATATTGTAAAATAGTTCACTATCAATTTGGTAGCTACGTCTACCAAACCAATGACCATATTTTCATTATATGTCGAGAAACTTAAAATACAACACAGTACAACATAATTGGGTGAGATGAGCGCTAGACAAGAAATCCTTCCTTTTGGACTTTTATTTTTAAGAACTCTCACATTTAATTGATTACAAGGCACCTGTCGTGTTTATATATTGAACTCAACTAATGCAATAACCTAATACAATTAGGATAACGATATACATAATATAATAAATATTCCTTATTTTGGAAGGAAACCAGAATGGCAACAAATCGTCCAAAACAAAAAATGTGCCAGATCCTCTTAAACCGGAAATTGCGGACCCGATTGGTGACTTACCGGTAGGCTTGTGACTCACGGCTTGATCCACGACTCGCATATCCTTCTCAACATGATGACGCTTCTTTCATCACGACCCGCCTCAACGCAACATGTCAACACACAAAGTACTTGCGTTTCCAAAAACCTTCTCTTTGCAACCCGACACAAGTTCAAGGCATTATCCAACATAGACAAATGTTAAATTTCCTCTACAACAAAGGGAGTATTCCATCATCCCAAAGAGGTGTTGCACATTTCTTTTAATAACTTTGTTTATTTAGCAATCTCATATTCATTATTCTATTAAGATCGTTTGTAAGAGTATGTACAATGAAAAATAAAAGTTAACCCTCTATATAGAGATGTAAATTAAAGAGTTAATTCTTTATTCACAATATTCTCCTCTTTGATAGCTCTCCTATAAATTCTCCATTTATTTCAATGGAGAGTTACCTCCATTTGCTCTTCCTACAGGGGAAGGAGAGAGCTAGCTCTCCATATTTGGTAGTTTAGCAACAACAACCTAGACTACGTTTGTTTGGGGTTATCAACTTTGTAATATAATGGAACTCTTTTTAGTTCAAGTAGAATTGAAAATGGAGGGGAAGGTCGAGACTAAACATGGAGGGGATGATTTTGATTACCTCCAGTCATGTAATGGTGATTGCATAGGTTTTTGCTTTTCTTTAACTATTGCATGAGTTTGTCCTATTATAACTCTAAGCTTGTATTGGAGATTGCAATTCCTCCCTTTCTCTCCTAATATCCCCACCATTTTTTAGGCTAAATTGGGTGATTACAAGAGCGATTGCATAACACCCAACCAAACAAACCCTAGTGATTTTGTTAGATTTTTTCAGAGGAGAAAAGATTAAAGACTTACTGTAATGACATGCCTATGAGGTTGATAAGCCACATGGGTCACGTTGTTGGCCATTTAATTTGGAATTTCAAACATCTATATACATAAAAGAATATAATTAAATAACTCTTTTCATTTTATACAATTACTTTTTTTCAAAAGAAAAAAATCCAACAACTATGTGTTTTCCCCTTCTTAAAGAGAGTCTAATATATAGTATACACTCTCATACCTCTCAACTGATAATTTCTCTCTTATTAATATTAACTAACTTTTTATCCAATGTTTTTTTCTACATATGGGTTCCACTAGTCTAAACTCGACAAATACAAATTCTCAACCAAGAAAACTTTCGAAGTTCTGAAGATACAAATTCTGAAAATCCTAGACCTCATCAAAACAATCAAAGTCAATCTTCAAACCACAATTTATTCCCTATACATAAAAACCAATACATAGAAATTAAGTTTTTTGACCATAATTAATCAATAAAATAGTATATTTTTGAAAAGAACTAATTTTCCAAATAAAAGAATAAATGATTATGAAAAAATAGAATTTGCCATTGTGGCCAAAGAGTCATGTATAAGCCCGTAGCCAATCCTTCTCATGGAGAGAGCTAACTCTTAGTATTTCCATTACACATGCACTAATGTCATGCACATAAATAATTTTAGTGATTATAGATTATCAGTTTTATAAATCTAGTGGTTGTTTGATTACAATTAAAACCCAGTGACCAATAAATAATGGAGTTATTTTGTTGAAAAAAAAAAACAAATGAATTGGACAAAGTGTGGAATTTACTTACCTAGGAACTCATAAGTGATTGAAAGTTTTTGGAAGATTTTCTAATTCATGTAATCAATCAAACAATTTCGTTTGACTCACATGATTTGAAAGTTCACATGAAATGAAAATTTTCTATACATAATAAATTCCTACGGTACACCAAACGACCACTAATACTTCATACATTTTTCATATTTTTTGTTAGTACTAAAGAGTGAGAGCTTTTCCGTCCTATTAATCCTTTCTCGTTCAAATCTAGACTAAATCGGATAGTGAGAATGAAAAAGTTCCATTAAGAGTATTCCACTAAGACTGTTATAATTAACAAGCAGGTTTTCTGTCGAATTACTTCATTCTTATCATCTCATCAAGGATTAACTAATGCCTTTCCAAATTAATAATAATATTATTGAAGAAAAAGAAAGCTAAGATGATTCTACGAATAAAGCATAGAAAAAGAACAACAGGAAACTGAGAAAGAGAAAAGGCCAAAAGAGAAGTAAATTCAAAGGGCACAATATGAAAAAAGGGACTAATCATTGAATATCTTCTCTCTACAATACACAAGAGACAAACAATTAGTGGGATTCTCTACCCAACTCCCTCCCACCATCTCCACATTCCCTCCTCATCTTAGCTCGTCCCACTTCTTTTTGTCCCTCTTTTTATATCATTTCTGTACATACAAGAAGTTTTCAAAAATGAATTAGATATTACAAGATATATGGTACTATATGGAGTATACACTTTAACTAATCCTAGTGGGAAATGTGGAATGTGAGATATTAGCTGATGAGCTACTAATAACGAAGCATTGAGGCGCGTGCAAAAATCACCTGAAGCAAGTACGCCGTGCTTTAAGAAGACGTGTGGGGTAAAAGGGATTTACCTTCGGGACCCTAAACATCATTGCAAAAGATGCATGGAGAGTGACTTCACTAGCAGACTCCACGCGCCTTGACACAAGCGTGAGAACCAAACCCCTCGAAAATGACTAGCTCGGGTGTATATCCTTCAGTAGACCCACAACTTGTTGCATTGTAGGCCTTTTGATAATGGCCTCCGCGGTGCACAAGTACCCGACTCGGAGGCACTCCACAGCACGACTTGTGGAGTCATCGTCGATTTTGAGTCTAGGATCTAACATTTTCGCACCATTGCCATCCCTAACGGATTTTCTAACCCGGCCAACTACCTCATCCGACACAACGGATTGGCCGGTTAATAATTCAATTAAGATCAACCCAAACCCGTACACGTCATCCTCAACAGACCCCACTCTCCCATCTAAGCACATTCCAAAGTCTGCAATGCGAGGCTCAAGGTCGTCCGTAAGAAGGATGTTTGACGGAGTGAGGTGGCCGTGCACCACTGGTTTTGACCGCGCATGGTGAAGGTAGGCTAGTCCACGCGCCACGCCAAGTGCAATGCTGTGGCGCGTGAGCCAGTCTAATTTCTCTGGTGATGTGATGCTAGTGCTGGGAGTAGCTTCTGGGTCGTTGTGATACTCCCACGTGTCAGTGCTCCAGTCGTCCACGTTGGGTCTACCCGGTGGGAGTTCATGGAGCCAAGAATGCAAGTCTCCATTGGACATGAACTCGTACAAGACTAGCTTCTCCTTGCCTGACAAATTAAATGAAGGATGTGAAAGATAGGAAAAATGCATTCATGAGCTGACAATAATGAGCTGAAAGAGAAGGTGCCATACATTGAATTGAATTCAAAGCCATAGTGACGGTACTTTAGAGCAGAAAAATAATTGTAATGTCGCCAAGTTCAATTTTCTTACATATAAGGTCACCCTCAAATTTAATTCCTACGGAGTGGTCCATCTTCATAACTAAATTTAACATTAGATTGCTGCATTATATTGCAGTTATCTTTTTTGCCTATGATTTTCCTTTCTGGCGGATGCAATGCATACAAGGACCGTGAATATTAAAATTTACTAGTGACAAACATACTCCGTATACAGAGAGCACTGAAGCGATATATAAGTGGGAAATGACGTTTACTAATTCAAGCAGGTTGTACCAAAAAGACTACTTCAAGCAGGTAGTTGCAAGATTAGAGATGTCATTGCTTAGATTAGAACTAACACTCCTATTTGAGCAACACTTTCATTTTGACACAGTTCTAACCACCATTAAGTAAACTACAACTCTAATTATAGATTACAAACAACGAAATTTAAGCCTAGCAACTTTAGATACCATCCTATCCTTACAAATATAATGCAATTGAGAAAGTGACATCTTGTTCATAGATTTTCAAGTAGACTATTCTTGGAGGCAAGTGGCAACACAACACCATACACTTTGGTCGGTTTTCCTAAAAATGGTACTGACTTGAAAGCACAACGTTTATATTGAAACAGAAAGCTTTGTTGTCTATTTATATAACAAAAACATTACACATTGTCACTGAATTAACTGTACACTGGTTGCTCATTGTTGTTTTGACTCTGCTCACATGTTAAATTTTATACTTCCCCACTTATAGTTTGGTAGGTTAAGGCTACATATATACGGAGTATGTGTTACGTTATTGGTGGATATGTTTAACACCGAGCTAAAAAGACCTTTTAAGTCAGAAAATCTCACATAATGTACTTACATCCTAATAGTTTAGGGAAACAGGGAGTTGTGACACTTAAACATAGTATGACGATTTGCAAACAACTAAGTAAACAAGTACTGCTCATATGTACAAACTTGTATCGCATATATACGGAGTATAAGATATACGGAGTACATGCTTCTTAGGCTAATGAATCTGTACGTCAACTGCTCATATGGCAGCAGCAAAAACCACAATTTTTTGACAAATAGTAGAAGGCCTTATTCAAGACAAATTATCTTTGAGAAACTGATACATCGGAGTCACGGCATACCAGTACCCCACTTCTTGCATAACTCAATGTCAAGGTATAAGATAAAAACAAGAGATTTGAGTACTACATCATGCAAGTAAGATATGAGCTTATGTTCACACTCCTAGATACGACCTCAGAGTCTCAGACCAACTTGTATCGCATATGTACAAATGCTTGAAGGAAAGAACAAAAACCACATCACAATCTAGCCAAATTTCATAGAAGACACGACTTTCCATTTTCCAAACGTAATGATGACACTGCATGTCTTACTAGTTACTACCCTTACGTTACGTGACCTATTCTTCCATGCAATAAATACATGAACAGTACGACAGTACACTCAGAGTTGAGCATATAGATACAGATACAGTATAATATAAGCTTTCTGTGACCCTGATAAATGCAAGATATGCCCACAATTGTTACATTTGAACAAGATAACAAAACACAAGACATTTCATATATTCAACTCATATCTATAAAACAAATAAATTACTCATAGAAGGAAAAAACTCATGGCAGAAAAATTGACTCACCTGCAATGCAGTAACCAGAAATAGGCAACAAATTTGGATGCTTGAGCTTAGACAAGTCATCAAACATTGCAATAACTTGCTCATGGTCAACTCCCCTCGCATTTTCCAACACCTTGATTGCCACGTGGAGGTCACCTGGTAGGACCGCCCTATAAAGGGGCCCACACCTCCCCTCTGCCAACTGAGACTCCCGCCCAAAATGACACGTGGCAGCAATCAAGTCCTTGAAGGTCAAGCTCATCAACGGCTTCTCAAACATCACCACAGGAGCTGACGTAGGCTCTCTAATCTCCACCATCCATGAAGATCCTGATTCTGTCTCGAATTCGAACGGCCCAGATTTATCCATCTTGTATGGGGTTTGAATAGGCATTGATATCACCCATTTCTTACGACTCCCCACCTTTCTTCTCCTGTGTATGAGGTACACACAAAAAAGCACCAATACGACAACTCCTACTGAACCAAACGACACTGCTAAAATGAACTTTAATCTCTTGTTATTTCCTAAACTAGAGACTTTGTGTTTCCACTGTTTTTTAACGGGTTTATGTTTCTTAACAAATTTATGAGATGGTATTTTTGAGTTTGATACAATTACAGTATTAGAAACATTGAATTTCCCAGCTTTGAAAAATGCAGAGTTCCCAAACTTTTGATAATACTTCTTGGCAAAATTTCCACTGAACTTATTCAATGAGATATTGAGGAAATCCAAATTTTGTAACGGAGGAAAATCAGAGGGAAAGTTACCAACTAGTTCATTATTAGAAACATCCAAATGCTTCAAACTTTTCAACCTTTTGATGGGAGTTAAAGTGCCAGAAAGATTACAGCTTGAAACATCTAAATACTCCAACTTTGTCAAGTTAAGAAAAAACCCAAATGGTAAAACCTTCAAATCATTGTGAGAAACATCAAGAAAACTCAAGTTAGAAAACCCTGAAAAGTTTACCAGTTTGGTGAACCTATTGTGAGAAAGACTGACACTTTGGACAGATGAGTAATGTGAGGGGAAAATTCCAAGACTACCACCAAACTGGTTGTTGGAGAGGTTGACTTTAAGAAGAGAATTTATGGACCAAACCCAAGTAGGCACAGACCCTGTAAGGTAATTTTGTGAAAGATCTAAGGTCTGTAAATGTGAAAGGTTTTTAAGGTAGTTCCATGAAATGGTCCCACTTAAGTTGTGAGAAGAGAGGTTGATGTCAGTTATAGGGGAAGAGCAGTTGAGTGGAGAGTGTTGGTGATGGAGAAGAGTTGAGTTGAAGCCTGAGACTGAGTGGAAGGCTCTGAGAAGTAGCACAAAGTCAGTGGTGTTGGAGCATTTTGAGTCAACTAAGATGAGGAATGAGAAGAGAATGAGGAGTCTACTCATATTCCATTCCATTTGTGTGAGGGAGAAATGAGGGAAAGTGAGGGGTTTTTGGTTTTGAGAGATAGAGAGATAGAGAGAGGAGGGAATGTGTTAAATGGAAATGGAATAGTTTTGGTTGGAATTTGGAGTGAGTTGAGTAGATAGTGTGGTTAGGTTGAGCTGTTTTCTTAAGTTCTTCAAGTGGTTCTGTTTTGTTTTGATGACTTTAGTTTAGTTTCAGTGAAGTTGTTTTGGTAGGAAGTCAGAACTCAGAAGTGGGAGGATTGGAAATTTTGTCTTCCAGAAATACTACATGTGCCAAATGTGAATATGAGGCTTTGACAAGGTAGTGAGTGTGATTGTGTAGGGGTTTTATGGCCTTTTAATCCAATGTCAGACAAAAAGATTGCGGTTGGCCCATATATTATGAACGAAGATCTTGTGAGTGGTACCCGTACTTCCAACGTCGAGTCCTCTTATTCGTACAAACGGTTTGGAGCTTTTGGGCCTCATAAATTGTTACGAATATGTGGTGGGCTAAGCTTATAGTGAAGCCCGATATGATATGGACAGTTTTAGTCACTGAAGGTAATGAATCATAGCTAACGCAACCTTCATATCAAACATCCCTATTAAAATTATCTATTCTTTCACAATCTATCTACAAACTTTATTTCACATGCACTTCCAACGGCAAAGTGATTGTATGAAATTATGAATGAACAAACCCCCCCCCCCCCCCCCCNNCCCCACCGCAACACATCTCAATGTTACTACATCTTTAGTCGCCATCATAGGAGCATGTGTAAAGACTCCATACGTGGTATATCGAAGGATATAGCCACAAGATATAGCAACACATTAAGGGGCACTAGGTCCAATGTTCAAGGATATAGGATATAGCCATAAGATCCACATTGTAACCAATTTTGTGCATTCAGGAGGAGATCGAGAAATGAATTGCGCGGTTCACATCATTATACATGGCCTACTTAGCAAGTTGGTGGGCCACTGTGCCAGCTTCCCTTCGAGAGTGAGTTAAGTTGACAAATATTGTCAACAACATTTATGAGAGTACTAATTTTATAAACAATGCTTTTGACATTAGGATTGTCTAGGAGCTCTTTAAGAGCATAAGTATCAGTTTCCACCTCAATCATGAAAAACGTATACTTTGTTGAGTAAACTGAGTCAAAATCAGTTACTAAACAATAGGAACATGTGAGTCAATAACTAGTTCTTTCCTAGTCTTATGGAGTATGTTAGTCATGCCTTGAGTCATGGGATAGTGCCCATATTTTCAGCTTAGTTTCAGTTATGTTTATGACTGTCACTCTCTTGTACTTGAGTAATTGCACCAGTTCAATACAAGTATAACATTTGCCCTCTTTATCACATACTCTGCTTTTATAAGTTGTCCCTCTTTGATCGCCAACAACTCAACAACACTAAGGGGATTAACAATTAGTTTGACATATGAACTCAAATCCAAACACCCTCTTAATGTCCGACAAACACCCCCACCAGAGGCATTATTGAGATCCTTCCAAGTAGCATCAACTTTGAACACAATACAATGTAATTATTGGTATTTGATAGAAAGATGGTGAACTTGTCGTCCTTTTTGTGAGTTTTTTTGGTCCAATTATATACATGACTCAATTGAAAGTTGAACTTGTACTCTTAGATCCATTAGAGTTTGAACTTCTTTGTAACACTCAGTTGGAGTTGACATTATGCTTTTCCATATGCATAGAGTTAGATTTTTTGCTTCTTGCAAAGGTGGTAAATATATAATGAAACTAGCTAGTCAAGAGTTGCCTTTAACTAGTGGGTTGTAATGCAAGATGGCCTCTTCAATTGGCGGAAACCCAAGGGGGTATGGTTTGGTCTTCATATAGCAAGACAGTTGTGCATCAGGATTGTTATCCTTGAATCTGCTGATTGCCTTGGTGTAATTTAGCGGCTATGAAAGTCTTATGGTATGGTGTGCGATTTTGATGGGGTCCTTACTGATATCATACATGTTGCTAGTAGTTTTCATTCTTCAATTGGCGGAAACAAAGGCAGTATGATTTGCTCTTCATATAGTAAGACAGTTGTGCATCAGGATTGTTATCCTTGAGTCTGCTGATTTCCTTGGTGTGATTTAGCGGCTCCGAAAGGTATGGTGTACGATTTTGATGGGGTCCTTGCCAATATCATGCATGTTGCTAGTAGTTTTCATTCATTAGAATGATCCTTTGTTAGAAGTGAGGGCAATTGTGTTTCTTAACATCTTGCTAAATTGTTCCCTTCTAAGGATGAACAAAGTTGGGCTTCCAGACATCTCGCCATATGTAATTATGGACGCTCTTTCTAGCAAAGATAAGCACCAACCCAAAAAGAGAATGGGATTTGGAGGCTTTGGAGCTGGATAAGGGTGCATCCAATGAAGACATATTCAGGTTAATGTTTGATTAACAAGCTATAAGAAAAACTAAAATGTCATAAAAGCCCATTAGAATCATAAAAGGGGTCGCTTAAGATGTCCGTCAACAGTGGGAACTATTTGGATTGTGGTTTATTGATGTCGTGGAACTCTTTGGTGATTCGGGTCTTAGCTTCTCGATGGTGTTGGTTCAATAGGTCGTGCCCTTCAATCTTGTTTAGTGGATGTTGTTGTAGTATATCATGTTGTTTTCATGGTTTAATTTTGTTTTGGGTGTTCACTTGGTGTTTATCTTTCAGTGAGTGTTTTTAATGGGTGTTGGGGGTGACGACTTTGTCTTATGAGGTGTTTTGGGTGCCTGGAACTCCAGTTTCATAGATGTTTGTATTCGGTTTTGTACCTTGGGTGTGTTCCACACTCTATTTGGGCATTTTTGCCTTTAGTATATCCAAAATTTCATCCTAAAAAGGATAAGCATAAGTCTTTTTTGAAAAAAAATATATGTCGGAAATGAGTTAGATATTGATTAGATAAAGCTATATCCAACTACTTTTTTCATCATTAATCATATACACATTCAAATTCATTTAAGTTTTCTTCCATACATCCATATTCATATCAGGTGAAGCGGCTAAATAGAGGTTCATTGGGTGTATAAATAATTAAAAGCTATTTTATCGTTTGCTAATTGACAAAATTAAATTTATGATTTAAATGCAAATAGCTTCTTTTTTTTTAATAAAGATGATTTCATAAATTAAAAGCCATATGAAATCACAATTGATATCAAAGTATAATGACTTTTTTAAAAAAAAAATCAAATAATAATTTTTTTCAATCGAATTGGGGATCCGTTGTGTACAAATCTACTTTGCATACCTTATATCTTAATATTGTTGTTTCAATATACAACATTTTACATGGGGACCTCTTGATCCAAAGCAGTAAAGAAGAAAAATATATTGATCTGACTATGTAAATTGTTGACGAAGAACTCAGATTCAATGCAGATTTTTTGAATCAACCATCATAGGACTCCATATAACAGTCACCTGATAAACAAACCTCCCAAAGTGAGAACACAAAAATCTATAAACTAGAGTGACCGACAACTCTAACTATAGGAGAGTCAAATTTTATTAACGAGATAGAATAAAAATTATGGCTTACCATCAACTAAATAGTTGATGGCAACCCCTATATATATGGAAAAAGAAGACTTAGGGTTTTTTCGAGGGGAAAAGAAAGGCTGCTCTAGTTTACCCTTGCAACTTGCAAGTGAGTACTGTAAGGCCCCGATAAATAGCTTATATATACTCCCTATAATAGAAAATTTGTTATAGCTAATTCATACATTTAAATATAAATAAATATGAAGCTTATATAGAACTACTCCTTGACTTTTTTTAATATTGGGATATCATTGAAGTTGATCATGTGATATGTCTAATAGGTGAATAAATGAGTGATATATAAAATTTCATGCACGTATCTTCTTTTTCTACAACCATTAAAATGAAAAATTATTAAATACATCCAACAGTACCTACTCTCAAATTTAAATTAAGGTATGTTTATTTATTTTTAATTTTTTATTTATAAAAAAATACATTAAAATACATATAAATATACTTTAGAATATATAACTTATGTGTATGCAATCGATCTTGAATTAATTCTATCCCCAAAACTCATCACATATCTCCTCTCGACCTCACTAACCCAAACTTAACACCTTACAACTCAAAAAATAAGCACACTTTTAAGCAACCATTGCTGATTATTGGGGAAGGCCATTCTGTGTCGTCAGCCATCACCCATCAGTCCTTTGGCCAACCAGATTATCCCCGACTCTTATACGGCCACATGCCACCCCACTCGACTTCCTCGTGTATAATTTTTGACATGCAAAAAGTTATGACATAATTCCCACTTTTTGATATGCAAAAAACAAATGTAGAAATTCTCATCTTGTTTACTGTATTTGATCCTATGTATAGTTTCCTGTAGCTTGTGAGAAGTTTCGGGAATGTTAATTGTTAAAGAAGATAAAGGTTAGGACAAACCGTTATGAGTTTTTTTTTTTTTTTTTGGTATGTGATGAGCGCACAAAGTCGCAGATAAGAATCGAACTCTCAACCTTATGATTGGGGACAAACCGTTATGAGTTATAAATTCATAGCCCCACTCGGCCATTCCCCCATTGACACTTTGACAGAAACCTTATAGAAACTGTAACAAAACCTTCCTCTAAGATTTCATTTGAAAAATCTACTGTCAATATTTATTCTTGGGGCGACTGGCCACAATTACCGTAATCGTCGATCATCGTAGGAGTTTTGGTCAAACATGGCCATTTTTTTTAGACTTGAGGAACTTGATCGAGGGACATATAGTACGTATGAACAAAATTTAGCTGTAAGCCTGTAATACTCTTACTGTAATTGAGCCCGATACTTTACTATCAATTAACAAGGTTGCCGTGTATAGAACATATGATGATATGAGTATATCTTCTACGGTAAAGTTATAAGGCGTTTTCGGTATGCCCACTGCGGATTTACGTTAGATGCCAAATTGCCAAGTGTAATTTTCCAAAACTCGGATATAATTTGACATTTCCGACTTTGCTTCTTTAAGACAACGAAAAAATAGATAGGAATTTTTAAATATTGACCAATAACCATTACAAGTAGGTTTAAGGGCTGTTGGCCTCTGATAAAGTCATGCAAGTTACCTACATGGTGGAACATAAGTTGAGAGTAGATTTTTGTCCAAAATGAGCGCAAACAAGGTTATATTAATTGTGTTGCTTTTAATAGCCATAATCGTCTTAGGTTTTAGTCATGTGCACTTAAATCAAACATAAGAAATTGTTACTATTACTTAAATAAAAGTGAGTTGGAGATCATGAAAATGTAGTTGTTTAAAAACTCATAATTGAGAGAGCTAGAGTTATCATATTTCTGTTATCGTACCTGACGTTCCAAATTGTCAAATTCGTGAGTAGGCCTATATTATCCCATTCACAAAGAACAACTACCATAAAAGGCCATTGAGGTTCAGACTAAGACCATTTGACAATATGTGTAATATCCCATTAGTCTCATAAACTAGTCCCCTAGCTCACTTCTAGTTCATTAATGCGGGATATTCACATATCTAATAACCCCTTCTCATGTGAGCTCTTTCCATCGATTCCCTATTAATGGCTTCGTCAATAGTTCGTTGGACGTAATATCTAGCCTTGGGCTCTGATACTATGTCAAACTTATCAATAAGTTTACACTACCGAAATGCAGAGGAGATGTAGACCAACAGACACGCCCCTATGAGGTGTCATCTTAAACTTATTGACAATAGGTGGGATAGCGCACTAATTAAGCTTAGCTTATAGATTAGTCGATCTGCTCACTTCTAGTTCACATATTTGGGGTTTCTTTCAACTCAAATATGTGTTGAATTTTTATCTGCAAAAAGAAATAAACATCGTCTTGTGTATTCAAAATTGGTATCATGATGTTAATTAGTCAAACGTCAAATTTCCATTAAAAGATTGCTATTTCAAGAAATAGTCGAGTTTGGAATACAAGTAATATTTAATCCACTTACAGTGAATATGTTTTGAAATTATACGTACTCTCACTATTTTATGATAGATTTTAGCTTTATACAACAACACTTTGACCTCAAAATCTTGTTAAATTATATTAATAAGAGTTAAAAACAATTATAATTGTAAAAGTAGTGTTAAAGTTTACTATAACTATGTTTATCTCATACTTAATGAATAAATATATCATAACTTTTAACAATACAGTTGAGAGTAATTATTGGCCAAAGTAAAGCTAAAACAATATCTAATATGAAACGGCAAGAGTAGGTTGCATTTTTTCCCAGAATAAGGATAATGCATTAAATAGAAACTTTATCCATCAATGCTTACGTAGATATCTCTAATGGACAAAAACCCTCTGAACGCTGGCTCAATACCAAAAAGCACTACCCCAACGAGGTGATGCACAACTTAGTTGTCGACCCTTCTAACAAGTGAGGACTCCAAGTCTCTTAACGACTTAGGTAAGAAAACAATATCTTGAAGATCATTACGCTAAACTCACTGTAAATAAACAACAATTAAAGCAAGCTTGACTTTCAGCAACTTGTGAAGATCATTTCACTTTCACTCTTCTAACCGTAGCAAACACCACCTCTCCTTGTTAAACCAATAATCTCAACAAATCCCCTACGCCAATCCACCCCTCATCTTTTACAGGAGAGGCAACATATTGCATTCTTTAAATTCAATAAACCGAATCAATGGTCGTTAAAATTTATATATTAATCTTGTATACGAATAAATTGGTTAATATAAAAGTTACTTTGATAAAATTGTTCTTAGTATCATTTTTTGTGTAGTTTATTTAATATAAGCACTCAACCTTAAGACTATATAAGTAATTGGATTCGTGCATGTTGTTATCAAACAGTTGGGTAAAGTCTGGAATTTAAGTTTCTTACGTGTAAGAATTGACCGGCACCGACCATGCTAATTAACCATTCATTTCATTTGACTAAACACGTTGATTTTGGGCTCCCGGCCGGATATGAAGATCAGCACTTCTTGACTTTTCTGATCAGCACTTGGAATTTAAGTTTGATGCGCCTATGTTATACCTTATCCAGTCTGTTACTACACTTGGACTCAATTCGCCAATGCCAACGTAATGGTATCTTTCATGTGTGTGTTTTTTACATGGTAGTAAAGAGGGCTGTATATCGCAGGAATTTTGGAGTACAGTCCTACTCCAAGAAAGTTGCGGGGGTCTGAACTCGATTAAAACTTGAAATAGCTCCCAATCTTTATAATTTGGTAGATAGAATATGGCACAGATTCTTGGAAAAAATTGACTATTTTTATTATAAAAGTAGACTTGTTTTTTTTTAAGCTAAATCATTACACATTCACTTTAAACCCAATCCCAATCATATCAAAGAGATATCACCTTTGTTGAGCCAGTATGGATCCGTCTATTTAAGTAAACGGTCTCTAGCAAGACTAACTGATAATACTGATAGTTGATATATAATTTGTTTGTCTATTAAATGATCTAATTAATTTTAAGAAAACAAAATCGAGTACAAATAGTCACGTTTTATCAATCAATTAATTACTCAATATATATATATACTAGTTTTTGCCCCGTGCGATGCACGATCTGTAATTGATTCGTGTATTTTTTGTTTACTATTCATTTTCATGTTGTTCCCTTTTAGTATGATAATTGTTTTGTTGGTTAATAAATGTAGAGATATTTTCATATGTCATTTGCATATGAATGTTTCAACGTCAATGACATATTGGCCATGAGCGCATGCTTACATTGTCAAGGTACTTAACA
>CAAKMY010067747.1:0-26820 GCA_901111285.1 Corrigiola litoralis
TCTTAGGGGGCGTTTGGTATTGATTTTTTTGAGCAAAAGAAACGGAATCAATTCATCATTCCATTACTAATTGTTTGTTTATTGACTTTGTCTTTTCATTCCCTTACTCTCCTCTAACCCAATCCCCTCAAATAAAACCCTCCTCCCACCCAAGGTAACAAAACTCATTCCCTCCTCTATCATTTTCTCTCTCCTCCCCCACCTCCCTTCCACCATCTCCAACCACCAACCACCGCCGCGCGACGCCACCGCCCGCCACCGCCGCACGACGCCACCGCTCGCCTCCTCCTCTGCCACCAGCCCCTATTTTTCTCTCTTCTCTCTCCTCCCTTCTTCCTCCTCCTTTGTTTTTCACTTCTCTCCAGTCCCCAACCCGCACCACCAGCAGCCTCCCGCCCCTTCCTCGCCGCGACTGGCGTCTCCCCGCTCCTGACACGCTGCCGCCACCCATTTGATGTTAAAAAAGATGGTGAAGGGAGAAGATAGAAAGGTGTGAAGGGAGGTGTTAGTTGTTTGATTCCTTATTTATGGTGAACCAAATATTGTTAACAAGTAACAATCCTTGTTACCATTTCATTCCCTTACACTATTCCATTCCGTTTCCATTCCGGAGGTGGAACCAAACGCCCCCTTATAAGTAACATATTTACAGTTTTTGCGCTGTGATTCTATTTGACTTCAATTGAAAAAAAAAAAAAACAATTGGAAATCCAAATTTAAACTCGACCTCACTGCTGTAACTGTAACGGCCAAGCAATAACCCCCACGGCACAAGCAAGAAATATAGCATGACTAATACGGCCATATGTGATATGACAAAGTAGTTTCATCCATGCGCATCCTGCACGGTCAATGTTACCTTAACCCTAAAGCAAGAGGAAACAATCTATTAGGTGATCGATAGAGAGCTTACTATAGATTTCTAGTTTAGTTTAGGACCGAAAAGGAGGACCCTCAGGCATATTCTGAAACATTTCCAGGCCATATCTTTGCTGCTTTTTAGATTTTAAACAGCAATGCAAACAAGGGCTGCTGCAATGTTTTCCATGTGCCACGAGTATTGTACTATTGATTAACAGCTTTCCATAAGTACTTAGACAATGATAATTTTTTATTTTTTTAATAATGAGGATAACCTATACAAGCTCTGAAGCTCCAATATATATTACACCATCATGACCTTTGTAGTACACCCTGAACTCTGCATCCGATCCCACAAATACAACAACTGATTAGTAGCTCATATCTTAATATACACATTTCTTATAGCTCATGACAAACTAAACATGTATGCATAAACAACATGATGTATAGTTAAGTATTAGCAGATTTTTGTGTCAAGAAGTTCACAACACTAGTGGCCCTTAGATAGTAGACACCATTTTACTATTTGATTCTATAATTATATATTTACTTAAGCATCTAAGTTTGCCTGCTGAAGACAGAATCTCATTCGGCAATGGAGAGAAAGGATGTCTCAATGCAACTAACGGAATATATATGCAACTCGTCTGGAAAAGGTGAAATTAACTATTAATTTAAATGTGTATTGATCTGTATTGTCAGTAGATGCTTGATCAAAACCTAGCATAGTACCTTAAGATGCAGCTAATTAGTGCACTGTGTTATTTTACGAACTCAACAATTTTAAGGTACATTTTTCTCTTCGTAGTGACTGATGTGAAGGTGTGTTATCATAGATGCGTAGGGAGGAATGTCAATCAACTAACTAATTGTTTTTCAAATTAATTTCATGGCAAGGTTAAAAATTAAACCGACGAATAAAGTTTTATGTAACGTTAGGATCTGATTTAGGAGGAGGTGGATAAGAATCAAACCCCAATCTTATAATTGAGATAAGATAGCTCCAACAACTTAAATTAGTTATTTTATTTTATTTTTTATGATAGAAAAAGAGTTTTTTTTTATACTACTACTATAGAAAAAGAGTAAAGTGTAAATGGTTGTAAAATAAAGTAAGGTATTTCCACTTATTACCGAGAATGTCATATTGCGCAAGAAATGTTCTATTCTCCAGTTCATACTTGATACTATACATATTAGCCGAGATGTTTACAAAGAATATTAAAGATAATTAACGAGATGAGGTGTTGTGATTACTCACCTTATTACTTACTCATATAATCAAAAATTTGATTTTTTTTCATGGAAACAAAGCACATTTAATTAATTATTTACTTTTCGAAAAACAACCACAACAAGAGGGATTAATCGAAGTATATTCTATGATAGACAACCTACCAAAAAACAAATATTAAAGATAGCATGCAAAAAATAGTAGAACTAGTATTGAGGTCAACCCCGTTGCATAAAAGGTTAATAAAAAGGTCGGCGGCCCTCCTATATCTAGTTCCCTTCGAAAAGCAACATATAAGCTCACAATGAGCTGTTTCACTGTTAGCCTTAGCTAGGGTTGGTGCCTAGGAATTGGAGTTTATGTCCCTACATCCCATGTCTCTCTCGCCAGCTCGCAATTTTTGATCGATCACTTGATTTTTCAAATAATGCAAACACAGGCTTCACCGGAGGGCCAAAGACACAGGAAGGTTTTTGGACATTTGCATTGAACTAGAGAAAAGAAAGGATAGAAGTGTTTCTTTATTGTTTTGATACAAGTCGTGGTTCTTTATACGTTAGATTATTTCGCTTAATTATTTCATGGTAGGCACTAGGCAGTTAGGCACTAGGCAGGCTATTGAACAAGAAAAACATGTCTCTTTTGAATCATTTGTATGGCTTCTGTTGATGTCTCCTACCCGCAGCATTCCCGTTCATGGTCCATTCGTACGTAGCTAATTTAGGAACTTTATCATGATCACGGAAGACCATTTGTTATAGTCGTGCCACAAGGCACAAAGGTTGAGCAAACACATCTGCAAAGCATCACTTTCGTGGGTATGAGTAGACTGAGTAGTTCATTAGAGCACCTTTAGCAACGATTTTTTTAGTGATCTTTGGAAATCTACTTCCGTTGAACAAAGTAGCAGGTCCTTAGGGTTACACATGCAAGGCTTATATAGCAGTTTAATCTGTATTATGAATTACTCCATATCGTGAGTTATTACTATGATGATATATGAGGTCACACCTAAGATGTGCCTCTGGAGAAGGTTTCCACTTTATTCTCCCCTACCGTTCAAAAATTTGGCTTATGTTTGTGAACACTAGGTTAGTTTGATAGGTCGACCACTCGATGATGATCATCTTTACTCACCTAACAAAAAAACTGAAATATCTATGTTTTTTTTCATTTCTTTGTCACCTTCTCAATTCAAATGTGATCAAATATAAGGGTATAGCATTATGAGCAATATATACACTCTTGACTTTTATATTGATTATTATTCTACATACTCTTAAGAACAACATCAGTGATTTATAAAAGAATATTAGTAGTTTATTAAAACATTTTTTTGTAATTGTATACCTGTTTCTATGTCACTTGGCTACCTGTTTTTACTTCTCTTTGACATTGTGCTTCCTTTCCACTTACCTTTCAAGTTCTACCGAGGACCTAGTCTATTAATAGTATGAAAATAATCATTGTTAAGGTGCCTATTTTTCTTCTATTGAGGTTATTGCATCTCAGAATTCCTTGTAATAGTAACAAGATTCGTTATGAGGTTCCACTTTACTATGAGCCTGATGTCCTATATATTTATGCCCATGAGTCATGACTTTAATTTGGGAGAGAAGTCTAATAGCAAGAGTAATGGTAGAACTCATTTTTTGGTTCTTAAGGTGCCACATCAACTTTTAGCAAATAAGAACTCAAACTAAAAAACTCAAATAATGGAAGAACTCAACACAAGTTCTTAAATGGACCCACAATTCACACTCTATATTTTATTTTTTATTTTTTTGTTAAATATAGCTGATTTTAAAAGATATTTGCTTAAAGAAAGACACTTGTCATGTTTTTATTGGCTTACCTTACAAAAAAATTTAAAGAAAACAAACTTCCATGATCCCAGTCTTCTTTCTCCCTCCCTCACACTCTCTTTCTTGCACGTCCTCCACACTCCTGCTTTTCTTTTCCCTAATTCTATTGCACGCTCCCCTCCCCTTCCCTTTCCCCTTTTCTCAGCTTTTCTCTCACCTCTGCGAAAAACCAAGTTCGACAGAACGAACTGCGTTCGTTCTTTGGGGACGAACGAACGTCCAACTGTAGACGAACGAGCTCGACGAACGTTCGTGGGTTACGAACGGCACCACTACTCTTGCTCTAAGGGTGCTCTAAGAATTAGAGCAACCATTATATTGCATCTTGAAAAGTTGATCACTGCTAATCCAACAATCTCAACATGTTGGTGTGGAAATTTTACCCAAAATATTATTGTAAGACACACATTATAATAGAGCGTTTATTTCCCCTTCAATACTGCTTCCCGACACTTTATAAGTGTTCAAATTAGAAAATGAAATATGCAAATAAATTACGTAAATGTATATGAATACACTTTGGAATGAGAATAAACCCTCTTTCAATAAAAGGTGTGCACATATCAATTAACTTAGTAAATAATATTTCTAAAAAATTATACTTGGAATCAAAACTTAACATCTCTTTATATCAACACAAATTATCAGAAAAGACCGTTTACTTTTATTATAAAAGTAGACCAATTGTAAACTACGTAAATTTTCTTAGTCTTTCTATAAGCCTAAATTAGTTGTACATTTATATATTCTTATTGGGTCAACATAACATGGTCAATACCCTTAAATCTGCATCCGCCTGCATGGGCTTATCACCATTATCCACTGAAACTTCCTAGCTCAAACCTGACATTGAAAAGCCAAATCCAACAAAGACCCACCCAAGAGGATAATAAAATAACAACAAGTAATTAAGAAAGAGGGAACAAAGGGACCAAATGAACCTTCATTGACTCTTCCTCCCTAATTCTTTCACATAAACTAATCTTTCTTTACTCGAATTAAATAAATAATTTATAATTTTTTCCTAAAGGCTAAAGTCAGTCATTAGTAGTCCGAATTCAAATCAAATAAAACGACAAAATAAATATAATTTTTCCTCACGAGTTTTAACACAATTATGTTCCGAACTTAAATTTTAGCTATCTCAGTTTTAAAAATAAACGAATTTCGTTACGTTAGAGACATGGAATACAACAGTTGTAAAACTCGAAGGGATACATTTGCCGACATAGTGATCCTATTCGGCTCTAATCTGAACTTCCGAACTCAAGACTTACAAAGTTGAATCAAGTTCATACTAGTTGGTCCAAACCCCCATAGACTATTACCATTTTTTTTGCTCCGAAATGTGCACACAAAGTCGTAGATAAGAATTGAAGCGTCAACCTCATAATTGGGGTAAAAATGGTGTGTTCTAACTATATGAGCTAGTTCTTTTCTTTCATGGAGCATTATTATGATTATTATTAATATTAGTTATTGATGACCTTGGTTCAAGTGGTGTGTGGACCCCATTCTTGGTCCAATGCTTTGCTGGCTTGAAGCTCTCCATTGTTGGTTTTTAATGGGGTTTGTCTGCTCAACTTAAGAACCCCATTTTCTCAAATTTAACATTTCATGTTGATACTCCCTTTTCATCATCTTCTTGCATAATTTTTACATCAATCAAAGATATAAAGTTGCAATCTTTGATCAAAGAACACAATTTTCAGCTAAAATTAAACTGCCCATCGTCAAAGTTCCAATCTTTACTTTGATTTGATGGATCTTTAGATCTGAGTCCACTTTTACTGATTGTCTGGTCTCTTTCTCTGGATCTTTGTTGATTATAAAGGTAAATTTTATTGAATTTTGTTGTCTTTTTTGGTGTTTTTTTGTTGATGTATGTGTTTTGTCAATATATGGTTGGATAAATTTTGATGATTAGTTGGTTAAAAGCTTGAATTGTGTTGGTTTGTGTTGTTAATTTGGAGGTTTGGACTTTATTTTGCTACAAAAGTGGACTTTACCATAATTTTTCAATATATGAATTTTGGTTGTTTTAATTTGATGTTGAGGAGTTGTATTTATATGATGTTCATTTGTTTTTGGTTTCAGGGAAAAATATAACTGGGTTTTTGAGCTCAAGTCCAATATTGTAGTTGTATAAGTCAGGAAGATAGGTTTTTTATGTCACATGTTTGATCTGTTAGGTGGGAGAAATCGATATATGATCATAGTGTAAATTTTTGGTGGGTGTTATGTTGTTGTAGGCTTGTAGTTAGTGCAAATTGAGCAAGAGGGAATTTGTGGAAGTGGTGAGAATTTGGAAAGGTGTGTTTTTGGGTAAAAAGTTGTTTGGTATCCACATATGAAATGTGGGGAGTTAGGAGGGAGGTTTGGTTGAGATGAGGTATGCTATCAGGGTTGATGAATTTTCTAAAGGCCTGTTTGTGGCCGATTTCGGACCCTTCAATCCACGCGGGTTCGGATTCGAGTGGGCGCCAAGAGGGACTTTTATGGTACAAGGATACAGGGCAGCATGTCAGTGGTGAATTCTCAATGGCTGTTGTTCAAGCCAATAGTTTACTTGAGGACCAAAGCCAGCTTGAATCAGGAAGCTTGAGTACCCTTGATTCGGGTCCGTTTGGTACTTTTGTGGGTGTCTATGATGGGCATGGCGGTCCAGAGACATCACGGTTTATCAATGATCATCTCTTTCCTAATCTCCGCAGTAAGTATTCGAGATTGGTTATGATTATTATTTGTTGTTTGATTTGAGGACAATGAATGAGTTGAAACTTTCTTTTCTTTACAGCCAGAGTGGAGCAGCTACTAAATTTGTCATTGAAATGCTATTCTTGTTGGAAGTTCCCATGAAATTTTGGATAGAAACTTTTATATGAGGTCGTAGTATTTGCCTTGTGGAATGAGTATGGAGAAGAAAACAAGCAACTTTCCATTTCTGTTGACCTGGAAGATAACACTCTTATTATCATGAGTAGAATAATTAATATCTCCTGAAAGCTGGAAAATTGATTCTTTCTTAGTCTGTTTTGGCTTCGGAAGTAAGAATGGGAAAATGGATAGCTATGTGACTTAACCTTTTCTCTGTCTGCAAGAGTGCTGGTAAACAGAAGAAGAAACTTACCGTATTCTCATTCGTCACTAGATTGATTGTCTGACACTCCCTCCATTGAATGTTACACTTTCTATTTTGGGCCTTCCAGAACATTTTGAGCTTTCTCCTTTACTATTCTCAGCCAAAGCTATCTTTTAAAATTGACATCCTTGAGAAAGATGCTTTTGGATGGATTCTATCTCTTAAAATTATTAGTAGTCCCTTGAATAAGTTATGCTCGAGCTAAAAGTCTCAAATTTTTCATGCAGGATTTGCTTCAGAACACCAGTGCATTTCTGCTGATGTAATTCGGAAAGCAGTTCAAGCAACAGAAGACGGATTTTTGTCTGTTGTTAGCAAGCAATGGCCAATGAAACCCCAGATTGCAGCCGTTGGCTCGTGCTGTTTGTTTGGAGTAATATGTAGTGGGACACTTTATATTGCAAACCTTGGTGATTCCCGTGCCGTTTTAGGGAGACTTGTCAAGGCAACTGGAGAGGTTCTTGCTATCCAGCTTTCCGCAGAGCACAATGCATGTTATGAAGAAGTGAGACAGGAGCTGCAAGCTATGCACCCTGATGATTCACATATTGTAGTGCATAAACATAATGTTTGGCGTGTAAAGGGCCTTATACAGGTATGATTTGTGTGCATAGTAGTATGTAACTTTATTAGTAGTCATCTTTATCTGATTTACTTTCTTTACCAAACAACTGCAAAGGTTCTGAGTGAGCTAATGAGCTTCTGTGATGTAACCATTGCTTGCTGAGCAGAAAGTTTGGAATTTGGTAACAAAGAGGACTATTTGCATGATAACTTTTAACCATTGACAGCATGGAATATATTAGGTGGTCAAAGTTGGTGTTTATTTCAACACTGAATGAGTATGCACAGCTTGATCCTTTGCTCCCACATTTTTCAACAGCTTGTAGCCTTAACCCTGATAGGATGGTAAACTGATAAAACTGAAATTGAAAGGTTGATTGTATTATTTGAGAGGTTGATTATATCCCACTCTTAAGACGCCTCATGTAACTTTAAGAAATGAATTTGATTAAGTTCCATCTGTGGTGTAAATAGTTTGACCGGGAGATATAGAATTGCATGGATGAGAAATCATGTGAATAGAGTTATGACTCTTCTTATATTGCATTTACGATATCGGAAGGTTGATGTTCAAATTTCAAACTTCTTCTTTGCTACATTCTTCTTATACACCACTTTGATGTCTATGATTTTCTGGATGTGTTTTGATCATTGTTTGTGTGGTCGAAAAGGACACATGATATTTTGTTTTGTTGAAACTGCGCACTTGACTTTATCCAAGTGAGTAGGCAGCGTCTATCATACAGCAAACAGTTTTGTGTGAGTGAGTCATGGATTCTGTTTACAAGAGATTAACTCGATATAATATACTCCGTATAACCGAAGTGCTGAGCCTTCTAATTTTGTGTAGAAGAGAAGGTTTAAAGACTCACTATTAAGATACAGAAGGTTCCCTGTGCACTCATTGTCAACCAGCGAATTGCAGTTGAAAAGAAAGATTATGCTTCTGTATGACTTCAATTAGATGTGATAACTAGAAGTTCTTCACATTTAAGACTGATTGAAATGAATCCTTCTTAACATACTTCATGTTGTCTTGTTCTTTTTGGGGAAAAGATGTGCTTTTCTACTTTATGCTTTAAAATTATCAAATCCTTTGAAGAAAGCAAATAATTAGGTCTCTTGTTGCAGGTTTCTAGATCCATTGGAGATGTGTATTTAAAGAAGGCCGAGTACAACAGAGAACCTCTGTATGCCAAATTTCGTTTACGAGAACCTATCAAAAGACCAATTTTGAGCTCAGAACCGGCAATTTCGACTCATGAATTGCAGCCACATGATCAGTTTTTAATATTTGCTTCTGATGGATTATGGGAACACCTTAGCAATCAGGAAGCTGTTGACATCGTTCAAAACAATCCACGTAATGTAAGATTCTAAAGTAGATCAGAACTTGAAGTTGTTAAATTGATAAGTTAAAAGACGCAGTTGCAACATTGTGATTCCATTTTGACCATGCTTAGTATGTTCTTTTTTTTTTCCCTTGATCAGCGTATTACTATCTATCACATTACTTTACATTTATAACAAAAGAAAATAAGTTCCAACATAAGGAAAAAAACTTGTTTTCCTTTTCAATGCATACACAATTGAGGCTAGCAACTCTTGTAATCCATGTACATATTCTTTGCTGCTTTACCTGTTTTTATCTATTTATGGTTAAATCCTTAGTTCATAGCAATAAATTCATTGGCCCAAAGAGGATGCTCTCTTTAGCCCTTAGGATCTTCATAGTTGTGTTATTTGTATGGATATTTTTACGTTTTATATGTTAATAAGGAAGCTAATTTGCTGCAATTACCTTTCTAAATCAGTGAGCGCTTAAGATTTTTTTGGGTATTGTTGAATTCTGTATTGTTTTATGCCCTCTCTTTTTCTCATGTAAATTTATTTGTGCTTAAAGTCTCCTGTCTTTTAGCTATGCTCTACTTTTTGATCAATTGTGCACTCAGTGAAACATTTGGCCATATGATGCTTCTTTAAACGTTGCTTTAGTAGCAATTATTATGTGCATAGGCTTCAACTTTTATCCTTCTTGTCCAGGGGAGTGCAAAAAAGTTGGTAAAAGCTGCGCTTCAAGAAGCAGCCAAGAAACGAGAAATGAGATATTCAGACTTGAAGAAAATTGACCGTGGTGTCCGCCGTCATTTCCACGATGATATCACAGTCATTGTGGTGTTCCTGGACTCAAATCTCGTGAGTCGGGCCAGCGGATCTAAGGTTCCACATGTATCTGTCAGAGGAGGTGGCATAACCCTACCTTCAAATACCCTCGCTCCTTCCTGAGGCTCAAGCTCCTTGTCAGTGAGCCTGTTGTGATATATGTATATGCTTTTCAGATAACCGAGCACCTTTTCCAAAGGAGAAGACACAAGGAGGGTTGAGATCTATAACGTACTTATGGTATATGCCGTAGCTCTTTTAACTTGGAAACTGACAGTGGATTTTAAGTTACTGTCCTGGAAAACGAGAACACTGAACCAGAAGTTGGAACCTCAGGTGATGGTTATGATAGCTATTTTCCACATATGACTGTGATCTTTTGTTACAATGATTTTCCACTGACCTTGCCTTATCTATTTGTTAAATTTTATTGTTTACTTATTTTGAAAGGGTTGGTAGGCCCATTGTAAAAAAGGAAAGGAAAAAGGTGCCAATTTGGCTATATACTGTTGTCTATTGGAGCCTCAGCCCTCCACCCCCCCCCCCTCCCCCTTTTCCCCTAACAGACACCATTTTCATATCTATTTGCAAATTATGCTATCTTAAGCAAAAACGCGAGGTGAAAATGGTGATCTTTGGTCCGTTTCTGGTGAGCTATTCAAACAATGTTATTTGGTAAACTTGTGGTCGAGATTGACAGTGTTTGGAAATAGTTACTTGTGTAAGTTGGTTCTAGAGTTATGTATATATAGATGGACCTTTTCAAAGCTCATAGATGATGGGGATGCAATCTGTACGGTTTTAGCTGTTGAATATGCATGAATTGCCTTTCAAGACCGTGTTTGATCTATGAGCTTCGTTTGAAGTTTTGAACTTGGAGTTCTTTCGGAGGATAACTGTAAAAACTCTGCAGATCAACCCCTGGAGGAAAAGACTGTTTACTTTGGGTTTCAAGTGGACTGGCGTAATGTTGTGGTGGCTTTTCAGAAGCAGAGTTGGTCTCACGTATTCATCCCAGATTCTTATGTTAGTTTCTAGAAAAAAGTTCATTGGTGTCACAGGCGCGAGCTCAATCACAGTTACTAAATCGATCTATATCCAATCTAGTATGTGTAGTGTTTGAAGATCTTCTCAGTTATATGCATATTTATCTTTGGAATACTTCCTCCGTCCCAACAGATTTCCCCCATATCACTTTTTGACACTATTCAAAGTTCTTTTTATGATTATTAACAACTCAAAAAATAAAATTGTTAAAAAATATAAAAATTTGATATTTAGTTTTGTCTTGAAAAATGCTTTCACATGATATATTTTTTTTATTTTTTTCGTTTTTATATTTTGAGATATTAAAGGTCAAAATACGACCTCCACAAATATGCAAAATGAAATGGGGGGAACCTGAAGGGACATAGGGACTATGCCTTAATCTTCAAAATGTTTTGGAGTCTGTAATATGCAATGGATTTTCCTGTGATTTTAAACTTGGCAACCACTTCGTAGATGTTAAGTGATGGAAAGAATGAGCCCCTTTTGGCTGCAAGCCTGAAGGTTAAATGTGAAAGAAACCCCCACGTACATAAGGGACTAGTTTCGACTATTATGGAAAACCTTCCATTAAGAAAGAACAGAGCCCAACCCCATTGCAGGCTCCACACTCCACAGTAGCCTGTCTAGCAACAATCGAGACGAAACTCCTAACACCTAAAGTCACGTCACCGCTCTAGCATCCAAGGAGGCAAAACTCTTAGTCATATACCCTAACCCACCTATGAGCCTGAGGTGACCAAGCTCCTTATATTGGGGGAATAGTCTCTTCACTTCGGTGTTTGTCCTTCTTGCTTAACAAGAATTGCTGTATTCTATTAATAGTAGTAAACACTGAAGCTACTAGCCTGCTAATAGTTGTTTATCCGGTTTGCTTGAAGCCTAAATTATTAAAAGAGACATTCTAATTCCAATTTAAAACTAGATTGTCTCATACAAAACTTTTCGTAAAACACAAATATGTCTCTGGTTTATGATTCCTAACTGTCTACAAAACATTTGAAGATGTTTTTTTAATGGAATAAATGATTTTGGCACAAAAAAAATTCTTGTGTTAATGTGTTCTATGGCATTTGTGTTTCTTACTCCCGCCGTCTCATTTACTTTTTATATGCATCGATGTGATAATTTGACAAGTGATAACTCTATTGTATAAATTTTTTAAAAAATATATATTGTAAAATTTACCTTATATTTATTGAGTTCATAATGATAAAATTATGATCTTAAATAGTGTCAAAAAGCAAATGAGACAAAACAAATGGGAGAAGAGTACTTTAAAAGCCCATGTGATTGGGCCTTCTATTTTACTCCGCCTTTAGTATCGATAGTATAACCGGGCATCCAGGCAATATCACCTAATGGCTGAAAGGAACCCATCTCGGCAGCTCCAACAGCAAGATGTTGACACCGATAAGCAGCTCCGGATGGCTATGGGCTTTACCACCACCATTCTTTTATTTACAAGGAGCCCACAAAACGCATATAATTGTTAAATCTCCTTAATCTTTCTGTTTATGACAACACTCCCAAGTCCTAACCACTCGAGCATTTTACTTTGGACTTGAAAACAGTATGAAGTCCCTGACAATACTCCCAAACCCAGTGGCTCACCCCTCATTCATGGTGGTTCATCTCAATGTGTTAAGGTGAAGATCATCATTGGAATAATCAAAATTCACTTGTATTTTAAGGAATCAGTCATAAAGCCATTCGTCGTAATACAAGGAGAATTTTGCAATCGCCAATACACTTTATTTTAAAGGTCAATCAAAAACAATCTCTTTATAATAGTTATAAGATTATGTACATCGAATCCCTCTTTATCCAGTTTGTGCGGGAGCCTCTTTGAAGATATTGAGGTAATGTAGAGCTTGTTTTGTTTATATGAGCATTATAGCACTATTGGAATGGATGGATTTTTACACGATTTGGAGAAATCCAATTGTTATAACAAGTACTGCTATGTTAACATGCTTTGTTGTTGGATATCAGCTTTTCTTTGTCTTAAATATGGTCCATATGTTAATCTATCAAAATATGAAGGAAACTGATATTAGAAGAGAAGACTCAAACATAAAATTGCATTTATATAATGTTAGAGAGTAGTACTCTCAAAGCACAGTAGTCGATAAAAATGAGACTCAAACATAAAAATAGCATTGCAGAAGAATCACTATTGACAGTTATGAAACTCTCAAAGCACATTAGTCGATAAAAATGAGCACTAAAAAAACGTTAAGTACTTACGAGGTCAGAGGTCTCATACTCTACTAGACTACTACTCTTGACTCTTCTTGGCTCTTATGTCTGTCAGGCTTGTCAGGGTATATTCTACCCATTCCACAAAAACATTTCCCACTATTATTCAATCTAAGTCTAACACTACCTTAACTCTTTTCTTGAGCTAAACATTACTTAAATCAGTCACTACCTTTTTTGATGAGTAAAATTGCTCGTACCAACTCAAGTAAAGAATGGCATACCTAACTGTGCAACTTAACAGTTAGTGAATGGTACAGATGCCAATGCCACTTTGCTCTCTGGTACAAATATACTAACATACCAAGTACTCTTAAAGGCTGATATGTCATATGCTGACAATAAGGACTACGTCTATTAAGTTCTTAAAATTTTGATTTCGAAATAGAAACTAATGAAGTACTCCGTAGATGAGAGTATATAGTAGATGAGACAGGCTGTTTGTGAGGGCTTTTGCGAAGAAGTACGGGGTGTGCACTTCGAGCAGAATTGTTGGCGTTGAGGCGAGGTCTACTTATTGCTAAGGAGATGGAATTGACTAAGGTGGTGGTTCAAACGGACTCGATGCTCATAGGCAAGCTGTTGCGTGTGGAAGGGATGCGTGTCTTGCGTTCTTCCATGAATTTCAAGCTTGCAAGATGATGGTGTCAGACCCTGGCTGGACCATTGAAGTGGATCATGTGTATCGAGAGGCCAATATCTGTGCGGATTGGCTAGTGAGCTTGGGGGTTAAGTAAACTGAGAGCCTAGGTATTCTAGAGACCCCGCCACCTAGTCTCAAACAGTTGTTGTTTGAGGATCTATACGGTACTTTTAAGCCTATAATGGTTCCTATCTAGTTCTTTGTTTTGTTTGGGGCCTTCTCCTCTTTTGTTTAACAAAAAGAAAAAAACACTTGCAAATTTAAATGATTTGCCGAGAATCAAATGGAACATATCCATTTATAAAATGTAAGAATCCCATTGAACTGAAAAATTACTTATTTAGGTCTCGAAATACAAAAGTTTTCGGAACTTTCATAATCTTTTTGGAATTATGGAGAGCTCATTTGCATTTTGTCAAGGAACGTATATGAATCTTTGGAAACCCTACTGAATTTCAGAAACTTTAGGAAACTCATATGAACTTTTTAAAGCGCATCTAGCATTCTTTTATCATGGCCTTCATGATCGAGGAACCAAAGTCATCCAGCATTAGGTGAGAACTTGCCACCATAAACCATATTAGTAATTTAGTAGTAGAACATGTATAGAAGTGCTCAGTAGGATTCTCCTAAAATAAGTACTTAGCAGGATTAAAAATTAGAAATAATGCCAAAAAGAGCTGATAATGCATAAATGAGTGATTGACCTACGATAGTTCACTGAGTGTTCATTTTTTTTTTGGGTGTGTGGGGCAAAAGTACATGCAGAAGTGAGAAGACTGTTCATTTTTTGCCGATTAAAGAACTAGTAACTCTCCACCGAGACTACAAATGATATTGGGAAATTCTTTTGACACAGTACATTTAATATTTTCTAGAACTCTTTTCATTCATCATCAAGCTACTACTTTGCCAGAAAAAGGAGCACGAAGAGGAGAAATTTATGATATTGATACTTGTCCTGTAAATGTTTGCAGGATTTGAACATTTAGTAGGACCTCCTTGGAAGAGAACTAGAGAAGGGTAGGACATTGCCTTTTAATTCTCAAGACATGGACAGTTATGACTGGTAATCAACCCTCGCATTTATACAACACTAATTCCCTACTTTCCTACTTTGAGTTCTACATTAATTATCCAGGTAGGGGGTGGGTGACACTATTATACTCCTACAGCATGATTCATATTTATCTTTTTCATGACATTGGGACTCCGTAGCTGCTATTCTTTGGATGTGCACTTGGTAAATCCCCGTCCCGTGACCCTAGCCGGAAAAGAGCCGTAGAAAGATAAGCTAGTCCAAGCTGACCGGCTCGACCCAAGGAGGCTTGAGGGGAGGACTATACTCTCACCCTTATCCTTGAGGAAGTGAGGAACTCATGAGCAATCAGACTCAAGCCCAAGGGGGTTTTGACTGCTGATCAGACTCAAACTAAAGACCAAGAGGATAAAGCGGGTGACCTCTTACCTACTGAGCCACCCACCATGTCGGGTTATATGCTTCTAATTTTATTGCTTCATTTGATATAAAAAATTTATCGTTTTGATACTTCGAAGATTATAAAATTTAGTATTGAAATATTTTATTAAATTTATAAAAATTTTATTCTTAGATTCACACGATATAAAAAAGAATGAAATATAACAATATAATGTGTAGTAATACTCAATAGTACAGGTACACTTGACACCATAAGCCAAAATCTAACACCCCACTCTCTGTTCCTCTCTCCTCAGCTTTTGTCAGTGTTTTGACTCCTCTTTTCTCACACCCAGTGAGTGACCAGTCCAAAAATGTGATCTTATATAGATATAGCTGAGTACTTCAGTGTAGTTGAGTAAAATGTTGTGACATAATGTTATCTTATCCTATGTTATGTTATGTTCTTGTGTTATGTACTTATGTTAACTTATGTTATATTTGCCTTATCATATGGTGTCTTGTTTTCTTATTTCTCTCTAAACAATGCCAACTCAACTCTCCATTCTCCAGTAGTCACTGTTTGATATCAAAACACAAGAAATATTAGTGGAAAGCTCAAAACAAACAGACCATCAAAAATCACCCTTTCTCGAGCCCCTTACCACCCCAGCTTTGATTCCTCCTACCCTCTTTCTCTGTTCACTCACTCACTCTCTCTCTCATCTTCATCTTTCTTTCTCTCAAACTATGCAAAAAAACTAGAGAGATAGAGTGTGAGAAGGGAGGAAAAACCAGCAAATTTAAGCTTCTAAAATCCTCTGTTTTCCCCTGTTTTTCTCTTATTTTTTAGCTTGTGTGTAGGCTTTTTTCCTGCCATTTTCACCTTAAAGAACGGATTTTTGTTCACATTTGCAAGATTAGAGAAATGGGTTTCATGCAAACATTGTGTAGAGTGAGTTTGCTAGTGTTAAACCCCAGCTGAAAGAGAGGCTTAGGACAAACACAAGAAACAAAAAGAAACTCCATTTTGAAAGAATACAAACCCTAAAGCCTCACCTTTTTCCTTTGATGGTAAAGAAGAAGAAAAAGAGGGAGTAAAAATATGGTGCACATTCCTCCAAAATTCTACCTTTCTCTTCCTTTCTTGATCTTTTCCATCCTTTAGAAACAAAAATTAAGTTCCATCCATTTTTCACCTTTTTTCTTTTATTTGTTGCTAACATACTAACAAAGAGTAGAAAGGAAAAGCTCTTGTGAAAGCAAGCGAAAGAAGAGAGGATGGGGTGTGTAGCATCAAGGCTAGAGGAAGAAGAAGAGGTGGTCACAATTTGTAGGGAAAGAAAAAGGTTGATGAAATTAGCTGTAGAAAGAAGATATGCACTTGCAGATGCTCATTGTAGGTACTGCCATTCTCTGTATGCAGTTTCAGCAGCTATCAAACTGTTTGTGGCGCGCCATTCTTCGCCTTCTTCACCGTTTTTAATCACATTTCCGCCTCCTAATTGCTCTGATTCATCAACAAACCCACCACCAGAAGCAGAAACTGTGATAACTAACCCAATGTTCCTGCAGCAGAACCCCTCACAGCCTACTACTACCACCCAAGAGGCTCTCCCTTGCTGTGAATCCTCTGTGTGTTCTTCTACTTCTTCCTCTGAAGATGAGGAGGATAATGTGGAAGAGGAAGAGGAGAGGGAAGAAAATGTAGTAAAACAGCAGCCTTTTGGGTACTACTACAACATGGGAATGCCCATGTCTATGTCTATGTCCATGATGCCACCACCAATGCCATCTCCTTCAAGAGAGTATGGGTGGGATTTCTTCAACCCCTTTGCCGGGGTTCGGCCTGAGGTCATTAGTGTTGGTGGCGGGTTTCAACGGAACATTGACGATGAGTTGAAGGCGGTGAGGGAGGAGGAAGGGATACCTGACTTGGAAGAGGAAGGAGGAGGGGAGGGAGAGCAAGGGCAGAAGATTGTGGCTAATGCCGTGGAAGAGAGAAATGTTGGTAAATTGGACCATTTTGTTGGAAATGGGGGGGTTGAGGTTACGAAGACTATGGATAGTTCAAATGTTAGCCAAGTTGAAAAAGGTTTAACAGTTATTGACACTCCAGTTAGGGGGAGAGAGCTGTTGGATGCTCTGAAGGATATTGAGGACTATTTCATTAGAGCTTACGAGTCGGGCAAAGAGGTTTCTAGGATGCTTGAAGCTAACAAGATGCATATGCAATCTGGATTGGAGGAAATCAAAGGTAGTTATCCTATATATGCTTCCCCTCCCCCCTAGCTGTTGTTTCCGATTGAAGCATGTTTTCTTGGTGTTACATCTTCTCCATGAACTCGAATTTATTTTATATAACAGCACACTTCTATTATCTACTGTTGAGTGTTGCTGGACTTAAGGAATTATAAGGAATCTAACTTAGACATCGTCTGATACAAACGGATATGGTAGATAAATATAAATCTTAACCTGAAAATTGCAATTGTGAAACTCAGTTATCTTTTGTCCCGCGAGGACATACTGTGAATTCTAACAAAAACTATTATGCTCAGCCTTCATGTATGTTGAGGCTAGAGGGCCTGTGGTACATTTGTGGTTAAAAGTTGAATTGTGTTCTATGATCTCAACTATGCAAGTTCTTTTACCAAATTATAGAATGTATATAGAACTTTCCAGGGACCTCTCTACTTTCCTCACTTTGTTTCTGCTACTGCAATGCAGAGAATTCAACAAAGCTCATTCAGGCTATTACATGGCATCGGTCTAATACATCACGTTCTTCATCTTGTAAAAGTTTAGTGGCATCAAGCTCCAAGAATTCCTCCACATGGACAGAGTATAAGAATGATCTCTTTGACGATTATGGTGGGATGTCAGCTGGTAGCCATTCACTGACCCTGGGGAGGCTATATGCTTGGGAGAAGAAGCTCTATGAAGAGGTGAAGGTAAAGACACTATCCTTCCTACCTTATAAAGTTAAAGGAGCTATACGTGATGTTCCCTCCCTAGTTAGGACTTCCATTTGTTAATCCTCAAAAATCTTTACATACATGATGATCCTGTGCATCTTCAAGCTGCACTCATATCAGCATTGCTCATAGTTTATTCCTCATTAGGCCGGATTTCTCCATAAAAATGGTCAAGCTTCAAATGATCCTCGCATAATTTCCTCATATGCTAAGTTAGCAGGCTGATAGGATCTACAATTGTGAACAAGTTCATTGTTATCATCTCCTGGTCAACCCACTTTAATTAATGAATATTCTGACATTATTAGGCAGATGGTAAGCTTGGTAGGTAATTGAAATATGTGCTAAAATGACTTGGTTGCGTTGCCGTTTGTGTTCCTTAGGCCGGAGACAACATAAGGAAGCTATATGAGAGAAGATGTGCACATTTGAGAAATAAGGATATGAAAGGGGAGGACACATTGTCAGTCGACAAGACCAAAGCAGCCGTGAAAGATCTCTATTCCAGAATATTGGTCGCAATTCGCCGAGCTGAGTCTATCTCTGAACAAATTCAAAAACTTGCAGATGAAGAACTACAACCACAAATCATTGAACTGCTGCAAGGGTAAGTGACTATGGCCAAGAAAACAGAACTTGTTTTCACTTTAAATTACCCTCTGACAATGACTTCTAAACTCACTGCAGTTTGACTCAGTCCTGGAAGATAATGATGGAATCACATGAAACTCAGAGCCACATAATATTTGAAGTGAAGACTTTCGACTGCCCTACCTATGGAAAATTTTGCAATGACTCGCATCGACTTGCTACCCTACAGTTGGAGGCCGAGATTCGAAACTGGCGGGAATGTTTCAACGAATATGTTGCTGCCCAAAGATCTTATGTTGAGGCTCTTCATGGATGGCTATCCAAGTTCATTGTCCCAGAAGTTGAATTTGGTTCTCGAGCCAAGGGTTTCGCGCCGCCAGCATATCGAGCCAGTGGCCCCCCTTTGTACATGATTTGCTGTGATTGGTTGACTTTCATGGAAAACTTGCCTGATAAGGCAGTGTCTGTGGCAATGAAAAGTTTTGTGAGGGATGTTCGGGCTTTGTGGATACAACAAGGAGAGGAACAAGACCAAAAGAGGAAAGTGGACAAAATGGCCAAGGAACTAGAGAAAAAATTGACTGTATATCAGAAAGTTGAGGGCAGAATTCAAGAGACCAAGCTTTTGGAGTACAAACCATCTGAAGAGGATTCAGAGGTTCAGGATGATACGCAGCATCAAGCTAACTATTTGTCAGAGAGGAAAGATGCTGTGGACAATTTTAGAAGGCGGCTGGAGCTCGAGAAGGAAAGACATCACAATTACATGCAAGGAACTCAAAGGACCACATTGAATGGATTCCAAACTGGATTCTCTTTGGTTTTCGACGCCATGGTGCAGTTCTCAAAGGCTTCACTGAAAATGTATAATGACTTGGTAACAGACAGACATAATCTGGAGAAGGCTGGAAAGGCAACATGCACCGAAGATGGTTCATATGTCACAGAGCACCCAAAGTAAAAAGAGGCAGGAGCCGTATTGGGTGGAAGCGCCTTGAGTTATTTTAGCAAATCAAGGATTCAGAGTCTGTATATTAGACTTATGCCGAAGCTGCTCGCTGAGGCACATAGTTTAGTTAGCTGTTTTCCTAGAATTATTTCTTAATTTAACCGGCATGCCTAAAGCCCACAATTTTGTTTGAACAACTTTCAAATGTTCATCTCTTTGCCTATGAAGTGTGTAATGACTAAGGAGTTTGTGGCAAGGAATTAATGAGTGGGCATTCTTTGTATGTTGTATGTAGTATGTCCTGGTCTCTAATACAAATTGTCATGACTGGGCTAATTGGGGCTTTCTTGTGCACTTTATTTGTATATAACCTTACGAATTTTTATGTCTAGCCAAAACTGTAGAATTACACCTGTTGAAGACATCTAACCTACCTCGGGCTGTTGATAATATGATGCTGCAGCCATGCAGAAGTCGAAGACGGCTGAAGATTGTTTTTTGTATAAAAATCCTTTTGACTTCTGGAGTTCTGGTAAGGAAGCTAAATTAAAAAAAAAAAACAAAAAAAACTGAAGGAGCCTCTGAATCCCAAAGAGGAAAGATGAAATCTTCTTCTACAGAAGACCAATTGGCTAATATCTGAAAGTTTAGAGGAATCATACTACTAGTATTAACTAGCAAAGGTACGTTGGGAATGAGAAGACAAGAAACCGCAAACCAACATAACTGAATCACTCCTTCCTTTATTGCCGGGCAAAATGAGGTCTGAGCTTTTTCTTCACCCAAAGCCTCAGTGTGTGTAAAAAGGTGAAGAAGGTTGAAGCTGGTCAGGCACTTGGCTTTCCTAGGGAGGTCAAAGTTCACATGACAAAGTTCAGGGACCAAGAAATGTAGAAACAGCACTAACAACAAAGCAGCTATCCCCAAACATAGGAAAGATAACATAATAACGATGTCCCTTAATCAATACTGTTTCTTATTGTAGACATACACAAGTAATGACTCATGAAAGGATGCCTTTGTGCTTTTGTAGGGAGCCTGGGGAACTATGACTTGACTTCTCAGAGCCACAATAACAATGCGCTCAAGCCATTCTTAACCCTTTTCGTCCACCAATGACATTAGCCACATTAGTATCTTGTAGCCACTTGAGCCATCTAGCCTCTCTGCATACTTCCATACTAGGATCCCTACTATAGAAATCCAGTGAGCCTTAGTTTAAGTGGTTTATCAATATATCATGGCCATCAGAGCAAAAGTGCAATGTACAAACCAGGGAACAGTCTCAGCATACATATTGAGAGAGCAAAAGATAGAAAGCTCAAGCAGGCAAAATTCGAAACCCCCCCCCCCCCCAAAAAAAAAAAGGAAATTAAACAAACAGATTACAACCAAGAAAAAGAAAAAAATCTAGTTTACGAAATCCAGCAAATAATTAATTGCTAAAGAATTTATTTAATTTAACGAGTATTTTAGTTGGAAAGCATTATTAGGCTTCGAGTCCACAACACCAAGCTGTGACAAAATACTCCAATCATTCTGCAGTGGGCATTCGTGCAATGAAGATAACATTTCTTCAACTCCAGAATGAATGTATAGCATAAGTCATGGTTCCATATGGTGAGCACAGATATTGTACATAATGATCAAGATGCAAAGTATTTCATTGATTGATGAAAATCTGCTATATTGCATTTGTACAAAACATGAAGTATCCTAAAATAGCGAGGATATGATCATGCAAAAAGAATAACTAGAGGTCTTTATGGAGGACTTGAAGATATAATACAATTTTGTTAGAGCCTACCTAAGATACAGAGAAACCAAGAACTGAGAGAGGATGATAAATTCAGCGACAACAGCAGCAGGAGAGTGTAGGCCAAGAAATGGAACGATATCTACCTGCAGCCAATTTTCAACAGCTGACCCAACAACAGCACCAGCAACAAGGCCACCCATGGTTATCAAAGTTGCTTTCCCTGCAAATATCAAATTCCAATTACTTCACTACTTTCCATCCTAGCACACATGCACTACATATAAATATAACACAGTATAGCCAACGTGAGCAATAATTATTCATGCATCAAAGTCACCTAAGCTAGTGAAATTTAGTTGTTGAGCCCATACGATTGTTCCAACAGTCCAGGCAGTGCTCTCTACAACAAGTTATATTAGTACTTACGATTCGGCCCAAACGCAGTGGAAGACAGTAGGTTTCCACACAATAAGTAAGAGATATGGATTGTATATAAGTTCTACACTTACAGACCATTGGACTGAGTAACGAAGGCAACGATAACTTGGTGCACCACAAACCAGATAAACTTATAAATATAATGAGTATGACAACCCCGAGCAACAGTAATGTTCTCATTAACAAAGTAGTCAAATGAATATGGATATATATTTGACTAAGCCAAACTCATCTATGCAGAAATGTGCGACAGCATGAGTTTTCCAGGAAAGGCCAGATTTTACAATACAAATTCCCTAGACGGCTACAGATTTACACAGGAGTGAGAAGGGCAGAAAGAAGCAAGACATCATGTCTTAATCACAGCTGTGCTCACCAACCATCCAGGGAAGAGGGGTAGGGGAGTATAGAATAAGATTCATGACTCACAGACACTAATATACACTACATGAAAGCAAATTTCAGTCACACGATGGCATACCCAGCTTCACGTTCTTTTTTGTCATGAAGTATAGGGATGCTCCAAAACTGGTGGCTAGAAGAAATCCAGGGACATCTGCTCCAGCCACAGGCCCAGCTGAAGGTGATGATGTTCCATTTATATACGTCAAAACCATCATTGCACCATATGCACCAGCTTGTATTCCTAAGTCTGATACAGGGGGTTTTTCAACTATTACAGGGGAACTCTTCATTGTTGACTGCAACCATTGAGGCATGGCCCCCACACCAGCAGTGCTAACAGGTTTAACATCAGCATAACGAACACTACTGTTCACAACTTTTCCTGCCCGCCGCTGTGTTAAGCTCTGCATAAGCAACATATCATATGCAGCTTCCACCTGAAAAAAGATAGATGACCATCTCAATGACGAATAATATTGTATCTAAGGAACTCAGTGATCATTGTAGGAGAACTAATACAAAGGAAAAGAGATCATGAGCCAGTCGGCATCCGTCACAGTGGAGGATAGGAAAGTATATCAGAGAGGATATGATCATCGGCTTCAGCAGAGGTCAAAGGAGGAGTGAAGGAATATAGGATGACAAGTCAGAACTGATGTAAAAAGCCATGCCATTCAGTGAAAAACACGACAGCTCTGCAGTCTCATGCATAAAAAGAGGACCAACCACAAAAGTGACAGTCGTCTAAGGCTCTAAGCAAAATGATAAGCAGACAGGCAGGAACATGCTCCGGACAAGAGGGGACATGCTCCAGACAATAATTACATTATTCTGTATTCACTATCATCATGCATGTAATTGTTTCTACGATCACAACAGTCTACATTGACACTCTCTTACAAAATCTCCAGGTGATATCAGTCATAGCTAAATGCTGCACATCCCAGACTACCAGATGCATACAGACTGAGGTATTATAAATTGCGGTTGACCAGTTCCATTATAGCTCACAAGGAGGTACAGATGCTAACTAAAAAGATGTCGGTTACTCATGTACTGCTCTAGCGGCTTTACCAACTAAAATTACTGATATCTACGAGTTAAGAATGCTTCAACAAATACAAGATCCTGTCAAAGTACACATGCAAGTTTACCCTCATAACTAAAATCGCCAAAAGGATCCCTTTGAAAAAATAACACAACTAGGTAACCCATGGTATTTGTAACTCTAAACTCACCAAGTGCATGAAACTGCTACTCTACCAACCAAATAAGTGACATCCACAGCACCTCACAAAAATGCAAACTTTGCTCAAACTAACCAAACGCACAATGCACTCCCATCATTAAAACACCAAAAACCTGAACCAACCCCATCATTACTAAAGCAACTAACCAAAATCCACAAAATTCATAATTTAAATACATTAAAAAGAAAACAGTTCTGATAGGATGCTAAGAAGTATAATATCTACATTTTAATGCTAAGAACCAAAAAAAAAACACAAACTGCAACAACTGTAATTTCAGTTCAACTTGAAACTTATTATATGTATAACTTATATCTCAAATATTGGCCTAAGTATCACCGGACAGCTCTTGAAACCCAATTTCAATATTTCATAGTCCTTAAAAATGTCAATATGAGTGATGGGACTAAAGATCAAATTAAAAGCTTCAATTCACTTCAGTTAAGTTCACCTCAGCAAAATTCAGTCCAGAAGAACAAATTACACCAACAAAAACAAAGACTTGATTCAAAAAAATTTGGGGTCCGCTAACATGAATCGTCATCAGGTGAATCGTCGAAGTTCTCAAATCAAGTTTTTCTTTTCTAAGATAGTCATAAGATTCCCCACAAAAGATATACATCATCCAAGGTAACTAAACCTTTACAAAAACCAAGTGCATAGCACACAAATCACAAATTAAGCCAAACCCATCAAATTCACCACGATTCTACCTCAAGTTCATCAAAAGAAAACAAACTTACCCTTAGTGAAATACCAGTCATAAAACTCCCTCCTAAATAACAAAAAGTCTTGTATGAGACAGTCCAATTGTAAGTTAAATTAGCCCGTCTTCAAGTGGTCATTTTTTTCGGTCAAGTGATCACTTGTATTATAGTGCTAATGCAAATTGACCGCTTTAACTCAATTTTTAACTAAGTCTAGTTTTAAAACGGTCTTCTTCAATAGTTTGCGCCTAAATATACACATACTTGATACAACCCAAGGTGACTAAAACTTTACACAAACCAAGTGCACAACACACACTCCCATCATTAAATCGTCACAAACTACAGCAAACCCATCAAAATTCACAACAACCCCTACATCAAATTCATCAAAAAGAAAACAACTTGAACAAAACACATAAATAGCTAAACACAAATCATTAAAAGTGACGGTTTAGTGATCACAATTTGAGTTAAAGCTATCACTTTTTAATTCATGCTATAATAAATATGCTGACTTTAAACCAAAAAGTGACCGGTTCAAAGTCGTCTTACCTTAACATTCTCATACAACACTCTATGATAACTAAAACACTTACTAGAAAAGTAAATATATTTCTATCTTGGTTATAATAAAAAAATGACCACTTTAAACCAAAAAGTGACCCGTTCAAAATCATCTAATCTTAACCATCTCAAACAACTCTCTATGATAACTAAAACACTTACTAGAAAAGTAATTATATATATTTATTCACCCAACACTAAAAACAACCACTTTAAACCAAAAAAATGACCCGTTCAAAACCCTCTAATCCTAACAACTCTCATACAACGCTCTCCAATAACTAAAACACTTAAGAACAAGAGCTACCTCTAGTGGTTAAAGCTCTCTTACAGTCTTACCCTAATCATGAGGTTGGGGGTTCATTTCTTATCAGCGATTTTGTGCGCACATTTCACACCAAAAACAAAAACACTTCAACAAGTAAAAAAGCACTCATACTATATCCACATAACAAAGAAAAGGAACCTGAGCTATAGCTTGAGGGTCATCTTGACAAGTAACCAGTTCAAAATCGTCTAATCTCAACGGTCTCATAGAACACTCTATGATAAGTAAAACACTTACTAGAAAAAAAAAATCATCCATGCTAAACTAAAAATGACCACTTTAAACCAAAAAGTGACCAGCTCAAAACCCTCTAATCCTAACACTCTCATACAACACCCTCCAATAACTAAAACACTTAATCATGAGGTTGGGGGTTCATTTCTTATCAGCGACATTTTTTTTTTTGGTGCCGTTTCTTATCAGCAACTTTTTTTTTCGGTGTCATTTCTTATTAGCGACTTTGTACCCGCATATCACACAAACTAAAACACTTCAAATAATAAACTAAAACACTTGAACAAGTAAAAAAGCACTCATACAATATCCACATAACAAATAAAAGGCAACCTGAGCTATAGCTTGAGGATCATCTTGACAAGAGCTCAATATCGAATTCTTGGCGCGCAAAACTTCATCAAACGAAGCTCCCTCCGCCACACCCAACAGCTTAAGCGCACTCTCCACCGACATCCCGAACGGCGCTGAGTCATCCGCCCTCGACCCGGCTTTCGCCACCGCTAACTTGCGCCTGGTGGGCACCCAGCTCCTCCTCATGGGCCAGCTGGGCCGGGCCGGTATGGCCCGGTAGAAGCCCGGTTGGGCTGGCCGGACGTACAGTGATGCTGCACACATTTTTTTTAATGAGTGGGTGTTATATTTTTATTTTTTTTATAGAATCTAAGTGAATTTTATAAGTTAGTTGGGTTGGTTGGTTGAATGATTGATTGATGAAAGTGTTATTATGTTTATTTGGTTGAGTGTAGTTAGAGAATTGTGTACTAATCAAGTGAGACAAGGGGGTTGAGATTGAACTCAAAGAGTGTTTCTTACAATGTGTTTTAGATTGCGTGGACCTAACCAACCAGATATGGTGTAGTAGCTGCTCACTTTATTTCTTAACTGTTCATGAGGTTAGGGGTTCGATTTTTTTAGAAAAGGACTCGCGGCAAAATCCTTGGTTAAAGCAAAAAAGATTATGTGGACCTGTAAATTATAATTTGTGATATTTTTTTTATGTGGGATTATATTTGATTTTATTGGGATAAGTTTAGGCTTTTTGTTTTTAGGGTGTGAAATAGAGACAGGAGAAGGGAATAATTATGTTTGTTTGTTTTGCCTTTTGTGTGATAGAAAGGAATCCAGGTTGCTTGTACTGAAAATTGTGGATCAGTTTTGTTTTGCTTTCAAGGGAAGGTTGAAGTGGTTCTCATGCTTCCCCATTTCCCAATCAGCTCCCATTTGTGACTTGTAACATGTACTAACTGCAGGTAGGGCCAATCATTGGGATTTTGAAAGTGAATATAGCTAGAAATTACTCTATTTTATTTATCCATATACTCTATATACTGTAATAATTATGTTTTTTTTTTTTTGGAAAAATTGACAACAATAATCCCAACTATGACCGAACAAATAAAAATAATC
>CAAKMY010067748.1:0-11043 GCA_901111285.1 Corrigiola litoralis
AATTATCGGAAACATATCTCACACCTCTTCTATAAACGTTTTTGTTAATGTTAAGTACCTTGACATTGTAATTTTGTAAGTACGAGCTCATGACCAAGCGCCATTAAAGTAGAAACATTCATAAAATTATATCATATCTTTATATGAATTTTTAGATTATTATAAAAATATCAACACCTCTTCTATAAACATATTTTTTTGGAATGTTAAGTACCTTGACATTGTAAGCATGCGCTCATAGCCAATATGTCATTCACGTTGAAACATTCATATGCAAATGACATATGAAAATGTCTCTACATATATTAACCGACAAAACAATTATCATTATAAAAGAAAACAACATGAAAATGAATAATAAACAAAATTTACACGAATCAATTACAAACCGTGCATCGCAAAAAAGTTATATTACAATTCTTGCTATTTTATGCGACTATGCTAGGCTTTCTTGAACTGTACGAAGTTTTGCTATTTTGCTATTTTGCTATTTTGGATGACCTTTACGCTTTTGTACTACGACTATTTGATAAGATGCAAACACATGAAAGGATTTTTTCTCTCCAATATATTATTTTTACACTCTTATTAACATCTCTTATTTAAGAGCACATATTTTTATATAATAATTAATTTCTCACACATAAAAGTGTAATAATCATTTTCGATAATTCAGAAGATTGGACTAGATTAAAGTTAGGGATCTAGAACTTGATAATACGACACAATCGAAAACCTTGTCCTAGAGAACTTTTTCCTAAATAATAAAGAAAGGCGTCTTATGACTCTTATCTCAAAATTCTACACTCGTCATTTTCTCCATATCTTGTGAAGAGTCACATATGTAGTCTGCGTATTTAATCGACACGTATATAGAGTCGTAAGTTCGTAATGCATAGTCTTGCGGAAACTTCCTCTCTTATTTGCTAGCTTAATTTGATCTCCATATCTTCACCTTCTCTAGTGAAGTATACTGTATTAGAAACTTAATAAGTTACCAAGAATTCATAGTAGTCCATACTAACACTGACGAACAATTACTAGAGACACTAATCACTGAAAGACACGGCCTACGTGATAATGAGCTACGCCCAAGTCTCGCATGTTGGCCATGAATCTTACCCACCACCTCCAGGACCAGGCAACCCTCCTTTCTCTTTATATTTCATTGTTTGCACAATTACACTTAAAAGTTATCTTATTTCATCTTATATGTTGTAATCACAGTAAGCAAGTGAATGACTTTGGCGGCTATTTATGTAGGAGGTGCTTATCCACCACCACCACCAAGACCAGGGTTCGAGCAGGGGTATGGAGGTGTACATCCTTTTGAGTCACCACCACCAGTAGCTGGGCCAGGTTATCAGGGCTACTTCAGGGATGACTACCCACCACCTACCCACATCCATCACAGTGGCCCGGCACGGCCCTTCCAGCCTTATGATTACTCATATGAGAACTCTGGTTGTTCTTCGCTTATTAGAGGATGGTATGTCTTTTTGTTCTTCTCTTTATTGTTGTATATGCAATCTCAAAATGTGTACTCTCTCTGTTTCAGTTGTAAATGTTTGCAAGTGAGGGCAATTCAAACAAATGATACCTTTCAAAGTCGTTAGGATATATAGAATTTAGTCATATATAGACATAATATTGATAAGATCAACAAATTGCGATCATATATTCATTATATTCATACATGTGGAATTGTCGATAGTTTTGTTGTGTTCGTTGAATTCTGCTAGTTATCTTTTAGGCATTACATATTTACATTAGATTAATAAACTTGTTGAATGCAGTCTTGCGGCTCTTTGTTGCTGTTGCGTCATGGAACAGTGCTGCCCCTGGTGATATAGTGTAAAGACATCTTCTACGGAGTATTTAAGGTTGTTTTGAAAATGATAATGTATATCCATGAACCGATTGACGAGGACAGGTTGAACCTCTCATGGTACATGCGACAGATCGATATGAGATGTTTATAACTAGCTAATCATTTGGATGATTGGTTAGCGATGCCAGAACAAATTGTATGAGCAACCCTGTTTTTGGACCTAAATGTTTGTGATTCGCTTATTAAGACTCAGCAAAGTTTATGTGTTAGTTGGATATATGCTAAGAATAATGGTAACCTTTTGCTGCACTTGCTCGAGGAAACAGCTTCATGATCAATTACTACAACCAGTCGAAGCGGAAAACCACGAATCATCCAGATAGTCATGAGTCAGATTTCATAATGTTCCCGTGGTTATGCTAGGTAGTGTCACCAATGTCCCGTGACTTGTCCTGTGCCAAGTGGAGTTAAAAGCTAGGATTTTCTTCGTGGTGATCCAAATTCAGTTAAAATTCAAGTGCAAAACATGACCGAATTGTATTGGTTTGTAGATTATGAGATACCAGGAGCTGCCATAGTTGTAGCATGTGGATGCAATAGCCAATCAGTCTGTGGACTATCAGGTCTGTGCTTTGTGCAAAAGTCGTATTGCTTGAGCGCGCCTCTTCCAATACATGTCGTCATAGGCTCACGAGGCACGGCTTGCCATCAATTAGGATACTGGTTGTATATGAACATCTGAAGCAACGTTAGTTAAGTACGTAGTTTGAACTGATTAGATGCCTTATATAATTACGAAGTTAATTATGTGAGTTAAATTAAAAATGAATGCAGTGTGGATTTGTACGTTGGGTTAAATATCATGTACTCTAATTGCATATCTTGTTGGGAGTTAACGAGTGAGCTGATTGTTCCGTATGGAAAGATGTTTCGGGGAGGCTATAGGGCGGAAGTTTATAGTACTCCGTATCATTTATCATATAGGGTATCTCTCCCTAGGCTTATTGGCTTGAGCAGAGAGTCCTTAACATATCTTCTCTGACATATCCCATTGACTAATCTAATACGCGTCCTATAAATCATAAGTAACTATTTCTACTATTCAACTCTTCACAAGGAGGACAAAAAACATAAAATTCATCAAGATATACTCATAATTATACCTATTGCAAAAAGGACAAATATCTAAATCATCAAAGATACATTCACGCGGTGTATCTAAATATCTCGCTAGGCTTATTGGCTTGAGCAGAGAGTCCTTAACATATCTTCTCCGACATATCCTATTGACTAATCTAATACGCGTCCTATAAATCATAAGTAACTATTTCCACTATTCTACTCTTCACAAGGAGGATAGAAAACATAAAATTCATCAAGATATACTCATAATTATACCTATTGCAAAAAGGACAAATATCTAATTCATCAAAGATACATTCACGCGGTGTATCCAATAATTTATGCTTACGAATCGAGGATCAAAGGATCCGCTTGGCATGATATGTAACGCCCAAATGGATGGGTTCAATTCGACGAAGATCTCCACAAACTGCGTAAAAGTGTCAAGGAATTTCATCATAAATATGTATATAACATTTTAAGAGAGACTATGATTAACTAATTGTAATACTTCAGGTATAGTAGATAATGGATTAGTGATTTAGTGGAGCCATGTATAAAAAAAAAAATGAAAAAAACTGAGAAATTGTTGTTTATGTAAGGATTACACTCGTTCAATAATGTCTACTAAGTAATACTTTTTTTTTCTTGAATCCATGTCTAAGTAATACTTGAAAGGATGACTTATGTAAAATCATTTATTTCTAAGTTAAAATTAGATTAAAAAAATAGTTAATTACATTGTCAGTTTTTTACATGTTTGTCAGCAACAGTACCATGAGAGGCTGTCAAACATTATTAAACATATGTGCTTTAAGTACTTCACGGAATCGTGCCGCCTAGTTGACATGGTCGCTGGGAATTCTGATGCATATACAATACAAATTTGTTCCATTCTCATCAGTCATGCACTCATGCTATTGGCCTTGGTTAATATACACAGTTTATTCATAAATAATGCATACAAAACATGTGCAGCAAGTCGCAACTTTTTAAAACGTTGGCAGACGATTACTATGCAGTCCCATCATGAGACATGAATTATGAACATTTCAAAATTTCAGTCATACGGAGTACAGGCAAACCATATCATAACCGGCGGCGTGTTAACGCATGAATTTGAATCTAATGTGAGACCTAAGCAAAGTCATATGGACTGAATGTACACTCTCTAATGCTCGGATTTAAGCTGTAAAAGTTACAACGTGACTGTCCCTTTTGTATTTTATTGAATTGAACGTCGGCATGGAGATGCATATTTGATATCCGGACCAAATGACATTGAGCCGAAAGGAACAAAAACGTCAAAAACATGAAGCTTCCTGCATGAAACTTTTTAAGCCGAAAATCCATAATCGTTGCGGCCTAAGTAGCATGATCATAAAATCATATATATCAAGTACTTAGCCTACACAAGAGACTTTGACAATTACATTTTGGGGTGTGGGGAACATACTTTAGTGTACTATTTTCTTTTCAGAAGAAATCAGTCCAGATGTGGAATTTTTGCCATCTGTTGGCAGGACCACGTTTTCTAAGATTTGCAACTCTAGGGACGTTGAACATTTTTGAAGTTGAAGGGTAAAAAAGCAGCCGTTGCGTGAACAAAGGGTTAGCAGTGCAGCATGCACAAAGGGGACCCCTACCCGACCAACATGAACACCAGGTGTAGTCCAAATAAAAGAAAGAAAGTGGAGCAGGTCACCCGTTTAGGTGATACCGTGATAAGGCCTAGTAGTATAAGTTAAGCTTAGCTAAAAATAATATTGAACTGTATCAAATGTCAATAGTTCGTGGCTTCGTGCACGTTCTTTACGTGGGTGGTAAAATATGCCAAATCGCAATTATGGATATACGTTGTAATATATAATTACAATAATTACATAACATATCTACCAATATAGATAGTCTCTTATAAATTACATAATTTAGTCTACAAACCCACTGATCGTAACGTACATAAAATAATTTACATATATACAAATTAGGTATTTATAATATACAAATTCTCCAATTATATTATATGTGTTCATTCCCATGAATGGAGGATAATAACGGGAGGTATGATATAATTTGCGGAAATATTGCTTCTTTAAGTTGGGATTCTCAATTGTCGTAGGATGGAGTCATGTCGACAGACGACAGTCAATGGGTAAGTTTAATAGGGCCACACACAAAGGCAATTTGGGCTTCAAAGGCAACTAATGAAGAGTTCAATGGTTCTTACTGTTGGCTCAATCAATAAAAGACTCGGACGAAATTCCTAGGCATCTTCAACTCTTAAGCCTCTGTCCAAATCAAACAGCTCGATCAAAGGTGGAGAGCTATTGTTCTTGACAAGTTTAAATTTCAAGAGTAGAGATCTGAAAACATTTATTTATTTTCAATAAAAACATGTCATCTAGTTAAGATCAACCAAGGAAAATTATAATATTAATTTTAATAAACTTAATGTAGATTTAGCTATTTAAATACTCCTATTAATTTCTCATTGACAATATATATAGTTTAATATAAATATTCTACTATTATATACCATACACAAGCAAGACCTATTTAGCATATGTTTTCACTGAGTTATTGAACCTGCAATTGTTAGCGTAATGACTATTTTTAGCTTCTTAACAAGTCTCCCAGACACTCGTTAACAAGACCCATATACATATTAGAATTGACACGTAACAGAAATTCATTGGACGAGCATGTAATAGAGTGGTCTAGCCTGGTCTGTAAAGGGTTTTGAAAAAATCCTCATGTCCAGCACCGCGTCTAGTAATATAACTTTAATTTATAGTGTATAATTAGTATGTAGAATAACCTTAATCATACATCATTGTATGGACACGTAACATGAACTCATTGGACGAGCATGTAGTAGAGCTAGTGTCCTACCCTAGATATGGTCATTGTCGGTTTTGTGTAATTCCCCAAAATCCAATTTATGTGTTTAGTAATGCCCCTTTGTAACATATACTTAATTGTCTGAATAACCTCGATCATAAATCAACTAAGCCAACCTGAGGGTTTTTATACTTTTTTTTTTTTGGTAACATGAGGGTTTTTATACTTAAGACTAAAAGAGTACAAAAGACTAGAGGAAAAGAAAATGCAAGAGATAAATAGGAAGGAAATGCGCAGTAGAAGGAAGAGTCAATGTGGTTTCATTTCGAGACCAAGTAAATAACGAAGGGGTAAAAGGAAAAGAGGTGATTTAGGTGCCGAGTTGGGCATGCCATAAATAGAGGCCTGGAATTAAGGGACTCACGAGATGAGTACAAGTGTTGGTTTTAATTCCCTCGTGTTAGACGTGCCTTACTATTTTAAAGTTCCCATAATCCCAGATCCTACGGCACTCATTTCCTAACCCAATCTCTAGAAAATAAAACTGATAAAAGTAAACTAGTTAAAAAGTCAGTTAGTCTACCAAGTACTGTACAAAATTAAAAGCTCATTTCTTCTCATTTCTCAACCTCTGTGCTATATTTATCTCGTGATTAAATTCAACTCCCTACCTCTTTTCCGCTCCTCTCCACTTGTGCAAGTTAACAAGAACACACCCATAAAATCCCAACTCAATGTTATTGTTGTGATACTTCTTAATACTCCATACAACCTTGAATTATAAGCAGTTTACCCTAAGCTCCAATACACACATCCAACCATGGCAAATGCTCACGTCGAACATGACTTTTTCGGCATGGAGAAGGGTGGCAGTTCATCTATGGTTCTCCTTCATCAGCAGCCCCAGCCTCGCCTTGATCGTCGTCAAAGCTTCCGTGGTTCGCTTCTTGTATATCCTAACTTTTTACATTATTATCTTCAACCCGTGTGTTTTCATATAGTACACCAAAATCTGATGTTTAATGATATGAACAGGCATTTCAAGGATTAACCCGGAGATAGTGAAGAGTGTGATTGCGGCAGCTGGTAAGCCGCCTTCCATGTCTGTGCCTGCAAGTCCTGCCGCAGCACCGGATCATCTTCCTCTCTTTGCTCAACTACCTGTCTACCAGCATCACCCTTCTTCCAGGTTTCTTTACTTTCCCTTTTTTTCTCCAAATATGTACTCACTGTGACGGGGTTAAAAATATTGTATCATTATGTATGTGCCTTTATGTTTGGGGATAGCCGAATATGGTAAATTATATGAGACGTTTCATGCTGAGGTGACATGTGAAGGTTTATGTGGTTTTAATGTGGGATAAAAGTTGGACCATCAGTTGGACAAGACACATGTGTTCTTGAATCATTCTAGTAGTAGCATATGTTTATGGATGATATGCTAACTAAATATAGACAAACAGGCAAGGCAGTTCTGAGAAAGAAGCAGAAGAAGCCCCAATGACCATATTCTACAAGGGAAAAGTCTCGGTGTTTGATCTGCCTAAGGACAAGGTTTGTATCTTAATCTTTTAATTGTGCAATTACAATTTGTTTGAAAAGATGATCTATTTTTAACTCAAAATTAGACTTAATTATAAATTAAGTTAAAGTGATCACTTTTTCATATACTGTTAGACAAAGTGACCTTCTTAATATTAAGCCAAAGTTAAAATTAGACGTGTGCTAATGACGGAGATGGATGAATTGCACAGGCGGAATTCATTATGAAGTTTGCCATGGAAAAGAGCACCTCCATGGATGAGGGTCAGGTAGCTCAGTCCCCTTTCAACAGCCAAAATGATAATCTGCTTGATGGTCTCAGTGATGGAGGTTAATTTTCTTAACTTAATTTACTAGGGAGTAGTGATAACTAATTATTAGTTGCTCCTCATTAGTAGTAACATTACACTATTACAGCTACTAGTAGGGACAACTAATGAGTTTAGGAGTCATTTTCTACTTTCTAAAAATGTGTTTAGTTGATCGGATTTTATATTGAGATTCTGCTCTTTTCATGCTATGCATGTGTATGGCATATGCGCAGATCTACCAATTAAACGCAAGAAGTCATTGCAGAGGTTTTTTGAGAAACGCAAGGAAAGGTGATTTGCTCAATTTCCTTCGTCACTGTTCACTTACTTCTTTGGGTTTAATTGTTTATCATAATGGTTAAATTCTGCTGAATGTCGTCTGTATCTGCTTAAATTAGTAATCAATCATAGATTATAATCATTCAGTTATTTTGTATTTTTGGCTTGATTTCATTCTTGATTCATACGAAGTACTCCGTAGTACATAGCAAAACCCGTGAAGAAACCTTATGCGAAATTCAATGAGACGGAGGGAGTGAACCCCAATACACGATTCTTCTAGTTTTAGGTCCACAGAAGTTACGATAATCAAACATGAGCACATGACCAATTAGACAGTGAGCACTTGACTTAGTCAGCACAGAGCAATTAAGATGTTTACACAATTGCACCTGACATTTACAAGTCATGGTAGGAGCTTCAATGGCACCTTCTTTTGATCTTAATAAGGTGGACTTTGACCGCAAATATTGATGCTAGCTTATGGATTTTGACCCGTCATACTTTCCATGTACTTGGACCTTCCCTGTCAACAAATTTGAGATTACACAAGGGATAGCTATAAAGTAGGAGTGCACAATTTTGCAGGAAATCAATGTGGAGATGGCATAAGTATGCCAAACCCCAAATTTGAATTTACGATCTTGTTGTATCAGTATCTTGAACATTTTTGGATTGTAAAATTCCCTGTTTTGCGAAATTAGTTGTTAATTACTGTAATCAGTCATTTAAGCTTTCTGATGCATGAAGGGACTATAGATTGCCATTGTATGATGATGATATTGGTATACCACATGTCCACATCCATCATTTGGGCGTGTTGTTTGCATGAACTGACGACTCTTTTTAGTGCTTTTGAGTTCTGACTCCTTCTCCCTCGTTTCTAAGTTATGTTGCTACGGTTACTACTTACTAGTATGGAGAGTAGAAACCGGGATTCCTGAAGCTTCGCAGATGGTGTATGGCACCGAAAATCCTCTAGTAAATATTTGAGCTATTGTTTAGCGACATTTTGAGTCCACCCCTTAGTGTAACAGAATTTGTCCCGTATGACGATAGGAGTATTAGCTGTCATGTCATTCGGACATGGTATGGATATTAAACAGTAGTAGTAGGTAGATCACATTGTTCTTGTTTGGCATTTCCCCTTTAATATGTCTCCTGGAAAGTTCATGGATATGACCTGATAGCATCCTTGCCAAATAATTCCATGCTTGACGACACACCCACCATTGAATGATTCATGCCTAAATCTCTCTTACGAGTATCATTTTTCTTTTCTGTGATATGAAGGAGTGAGCATATCTTTCATGGACAAAAAATATGTTATGCACTTCGTTAGACTTGATTTTTTTATCATTTACAAGCTGTACGGAGTATAAGAAACAATTTGAACAAAGGGCAATAATCTACTAAAATTGAGGAGGTATTAGAAACCTAGCTAACGTAATGTTGAGGTTCTTGTCATTAATTGAGGAAGAGATTAGTCACCCAAGTTTATGATAACGCATAGTAGTACTGTATTATTAACTTCTTGTACTTGTTCATCATGGAATGTTTGTACATTGTGGTTGCGTAACTTGGTTGAATTGGTCAGGTATCATTTTCATGTCTTTGCTTATTTAAAACGTGACGAATTTGCAAAGTACGTTTTGTGTCTTTAAAGAAAGCGAAAAGTCGATGAGGACGCGGTTTTGAAAGAAGTTTTTGGTTGATGTGCAGGTTGATATCAGTGTCACCATATCCCATCGACCACATGGCTCAACAGTATCAGAAGACCTCCGCCTAACTACCGTGAGTCTGTGACCACTTTTGTCGCGATAATGGACGACGTTGCTTAACCACACCACTTGCCCGTCTTTGTTTTCAACTTTTAACGTCATTGTCTACTCTCTATACTACTCCATAGTAGTACTACATAGATTAGTATACAAGTGTTGAAGATGTTCATGCAAACTTCGGCTCTCTTTCCTTCGACACTTTATACACATCTCTTTAATCGTTGGACATGACGTTGTAGTATATAGAATACATATGTAGACATGTAGTGGAGTATCCTAGGTCCCCTACTGGACCGAGGTAATTTACGTTTGCTTCCTATAGTAGTAATTGTTCCTATTAGTTTATTGATATAGTAGTAGTACTCCGTAGTAGTTAGTGGAACAATGAGGACTTGTGAGGGCCTTTTTATGCTTATTTTTTTAGTGCCCTAGAGTTCTTTAATACGGAGTATCTTTGTTTCTTTATGTTAGTGGTGGAGGTTTTAAGTCACATGTTCTAATTGACTTGTTTCTCTCCACTACTCCACCTATGACTTTGTATAATATCGCCTACTTTAAGTTAATGATAAATTATAGTCTACTGTCAGTGTCTTGAGTTGGATTTATACTCCGTATTCATCTATTGTTATTAGTATATTCTTTACACTTATAGTATTAGTGGACTTATCCTCGACATGTTTTAGACTTTTAGGCTTTTGCGCTTAGTTTTGGACCGAACTATTATAGTAATGTGAGGACCTTAAGGTTTATTATTATGATGTTCAGGAACAAAAGATTCCTTCTAACATTTGAAAATGATTTGGTAGCAGACATTAAAGTAATTTTGTTAATTAGAGTATCAAATTCAGAAGAAAACAAAATCGATTGTTTGATTAGTATAGAGTATGTTAGTTGTACCAAATTCAATGGAAAAATAGGCTACAAATGGCTCTTCCAGGAGCATCGAGACTCAACATTATGCATAAGCAAATGACAATTGAGTCACGTGTTCAAATTAACTTGTATCTGTCCACTACTCCACCGATCAAGTTTTGTGGATTTTGTATTAGTTTAAGCATACTAGATAATGTTAAGTTATTAGTTTTACAAAAAGTCTAACAACTCTTTAGAAAACAACTATAATAAACGAGTATGCGGCTTTTGTGCTCGGCTTTTTAGTCCAAACAATTCTAGTAGTGCCAAACCTTTACGTTTGGTTTTTTAGTAATTACTCATACAAGAGATTCTTAGCATTTCAGAAATAGATTAGTTGTTTTTTGGGATATTTCCTTATGTCACCCTGAGCTTTTGAGTTTTTCTTAAAATCATCCGGTGTTTGGCCGCTTTTTTTATGTCA
>CAAKMY010067780.1:0-18154 GCA_901111285.1 Corrigiola litoralis
CGATTCAAGGCATTAATCCAACAATGGTCTAGTTCGATAATGGGAAAAAACAGAAGTTAGAATAACAGAGTTGTAGCCTGGCCAACTGTGAGAAACGATACTTGTTTGGCTGACTTGTTTGATTCGTATACGGTGCTAATTTTCTTAAATCTTGCATGTGACATAACATTAGAGTTGAACTTCGCAGTTACGTACGTGTACAGTCCGTAGTTGTAGCGCTAGTATTGTTTTTATTTTTTCCTTTGTTTTCTTTATCTTGGTGGCTTCTTGTTGTTTTAAAATGCATGATGATTGCAACTCATACTAGCTAGAGAAGTTTTTTTACTCATATAATGATTTTTGCGTGCTGACTGGGTACGTCAGTACGTAAGTGTCGTATATGGACATCTTATTTATGGTTCATAGTAAAGCTAGTATTACTACTGCATGCTATTATGAAGAAGATCGAGAGGATTCGAATTGAACTGTAGACCTAATACCTAATGCCTTAGGTTTAACAATTAAAATAAATTATATTCCATAATCGATGACTTGTATGGTTTGATTCGAGTTGGAAATTAAGTGACTATATACGATGGCAATTTCTCTCACATAAGTTTTAACAATATTGCATCAACACCTCTAGTTTGTTGAAACAAACCCTTTAATTTACAATTGATGCAAGAGGTCATTAATAGTAGTTTATAGCTTTACAGATTGTGGTATATGAAAGTTACAAGAGCCATGCTAAAATAATCGGGTTGATATCAATATAACAATATTACTATAACCCACCTATAATAAATGAGTTGTACCCATGTTTTTATAATTAAAAATTGTGAAATAAAAATCTATATAGAACACAAATTCTAATTACAAGTTTTTTTTTTTTTTTTGAAGGGAGAATTCTAATTACAAGTTGAGTTAAACTATATAGTCACGCTTTATCAATTTTACGAAAGATGATCACGTTAGACCATAAAGTTAATTGATAAATAAACATATTACTTTAATACTGTGAGTAGCGATTTTAAGGTGCGACTGCCCCTTTTAGATTATGGATGAAGTTCAAATAATTTTAACTAAAAAATAAATGGTTCTTGTGCGTAACATTTGCATGGAGTCTTTCAAAGATCAACCCCATTTCAACAGGACCAGCTTTGGAGTTGTAAAACTATCATTTGCCAGATTGTTGCTGAAAATTCTGTATCAAAACTTAAAAGGTCAAAAATATATGAGTAATAAGAGTAGTAAAGGCAGGCAGGCAGCTAGGCTTTCATTCACCTATATCTATTAAATTGGCTCACCGCCAACCATGCATGATCACTTTCATATGAAATGCTACATATGTTCCTCTATAAGGGCCAAGGGGCCTACGAATTCAACAGACTTGCTCGTACTCATCACCTGCAATTCAATAGTTGCATCCAAGTCGCACCTACTACTACCGTTTTTAATTAGTGGGAAAATAATAGGCACAATTCAGAAAACACTATGCATATTCAGAAAAATGTAACCACTCAGAATACAATTATACACTATACAATCATATGTCCAGCTATCCACTAAGACTATGACTGAGGATCTACCACAAGGTCCACAAAGATAAAGGGTTACATACAACGTAACATAGTGGGGAGATCACAAGGTAAATAGAATAAGGAAAAAGTATGCACGTACATACTAGAACTAATCTGATTTCACTCATGCAATATGGTGAGTATGACTTTAGTAAGATTTCCACTTGAGAGCCACTTCAGATAGTGCCTTTGTGGATGACCCATCTACACTAAGCACTCTAGAGGCTGCATCTTTTAAATCCTTCATCCGATTGCGAATCGCCTTGCCTTCCTCACCTTCCATTAGGCCCTTAACCACCTTTGCAATCTCGCCTCGGCCTATTAGACCCTTCTCATCAGCATTAGGTCTTAGTGCCACCTTCATATCTTCACTTAACATAATTGCATTCATTTTTTGTTCAGCATAGAGAGGCCACGACACTAGAGGTACACCATGCACCACACTCTCCAGGATCGAGTTCCAACCACAATGAGTCAAAAACCCGCCCGTAGACCCATGGCTAAGGACCTTGATCTGCGGGACCCACGTCGGGACAACAAGGCCCCGCCCTTGGGTCCTATCTAGAAAACCTTTTGGTAAAAAGTCTAGAGGGCCATTGTCTCCTGTGGTGCTGAAATATGTGGCATTAGAAACTTTATCATTTGGACTCCTCACCACCCACAAAAATCTTTGCTCACTCATTTCCAAACCATAAGCAAGCTCAATTAGCTGATCATAAGTGAGGGTCCCACCACTACCAAAAGAAATAAACAGTACAGACCCATGTGGCTGCTCATCCAACCATTTTAAACACTCGGACCCATCGACCCCCTCACTCGACCCGGTTTGAACCAGTGGTCCAACAGGGTAAACCGGGGGAACGCCCGGTTTGGTTTGTTGTAGCTCCTTTAAAGCACCCCCTTCCAACTCATTAAATGAATTCACCATTATACCTTCGGCTAATTTGTATCTTTTGGCATGATGAACCGTCCATTTATATGCATCATTCTTCTTCTCCTGAAGTGGGTCTAGGAGGTCTTTCCCATGGACCGGAACACAACCAGGTAATTGAACCGGTTCATCCATGTCCTTGAACTCACAGGAAATTTGAGCATCGAGCTCTGGGATATGCAACATCAAAGAGAGGCACATAGCCGTGCTAGGAAAGAATATGTAGGGCTTAAGGCCGAACTCAAAGGCGACGTCGAAAGCATCAGTGCCAAAGAGGTCGACTACTAGGGCAGAAAGGCGGCGTGTAACACACGTCGCCTTAAACTCCATAAGGTACGCCCTGAGGGCGGGTAGGGACCGGGCCAGGGTGAGAGAAATCCCTGTCTCAATCTTGAAGCCTGGGGGCAAGTCATCCAGGCTGACCGGGGGAAGGAAGCAGTAGTCTGCCTTCCCCTCGGGAAGGGCCCCCAAAGCGGACTTCTGAGCCCGTGTTGGGGGCCCTTGGGTGGGAATTACGAAGGAGATTGTGAAGGGGTGTGCCTCTAGAATTCGCTTAGCGAGTTCTATTAGAGGAATGAGGTGGCCCATGCCTGGAGTAGGGACGATCACTATGTGAGGAGCTTGCGATTGATCCATGTTGTGAGACTGGTAGCTTTAGGTTGTTTTTTGGTTGTTGGTGTTTGAGTGGCAGGTTGAGAAAAGGAGGCTGAACTGTTGAAAAAAGGAGAAATCAAGTGAAAGGTATGCTTGAGATGATCTTTACAAGTTCAATGATCTCTTGTGGTTGAGAGAGAAAAAGAATGTGGGTGTTATTTATAGAGTTGTTTAACGATTTCCCTTTTATTTTTCCTAACTGGTGGGAGATGATTTGTGTAAAAAGATGTTATCCTCGTGCAGTCGTGCAGTTGTTTTGTGTGCGTGTGGGGGTGGTAGAACAGTAGTAGTGGTTGTGCATGGTCTTCCAATTGTACAACGTATAAGTCTACATGTCACAGCGCACTTGTCAACTCGATCACCTCCAGTGAAAAAGATAATTCCTCCGCATAAACGATTGTTCCAACCTTGTGATGATCCTCTGTATCTTAGAATTTTTACTGTCTTTCTTGCGTCATAGCATGTAAAATTTCCTTGCTGAGACATACGGAGTATTCGTACTCCATATGATTTTAATTCGTCACAAGATTTTGTTTTTCCTTATTAAGAGGCCATTAAGATAGTGATATATAGAAGGATTTCGAACATTGATCTTCAATACCCTATTTGGCATCTTCTACAATCACTTTCTTTTAAATAAATTGCATCTATTGGGATTTCTTTCATTATATTGTGATTTTAATGCTCCATATGTATGCTCACTATCTACTTAAGATGGATAAGTATCCTGAAGATTTCAAAATATATTTAATAGATTCGAATAGATTATATACCATTTTTTTTTTGAAAATAATTTGTGTAGATCCAATTAGTTAACTGTAGGTGATTTGAAATTTGAACAAATACTATATAGTGCATTTTCATAAACAATATGACCTTGTAGTGTGTCGAATTCCTAGGTTTTTTTTTTTTTTTTTGGTTACATAGGAGCAACTAATGTTGCGGAGAATGAGGTCATAAGGATTTGAAACTGGTACAACCTTTCAAGCAGGTTGAACTCCCAACTATTGCGTCAACCTTGATCCTCCAAATTCCTAGTGTTCAACATTTAGAATAACAAAACATAGTTCAACATCGAAAGTCTTTAAATAGCAAAATACTACAAAAGATTTAAAACCAAATAAAGTTTACAAATCTCAAAACCATATTCAATTCAAAAATGAATAACATGTCTTAGACTTAAAAGCCACTACGAAAGTCCAGTTCAAGTTCAAAGTACGTATCGATATGCAATAGGTATAAAGTCATACCCTTACACTCACCTCCTATACTTGACTGCAATGTCTAATAGTTTAAGTGACCACCTCTCCCAAAAACAGTCGTTTAGAATACGTTAAGTTAGTGTCAACTAATTTGCAGAGGAAAATACCTCACTGATACGTAAATCTAAATGTATGCTAAACTTCTGCATACTTATTGGTGGGTATACCTTAGTACTTAACCATCACACGTTGAATAATTTAAGCATTCTCTCATAATTCTAAATGATCGATGATGATAGACAAATGCTTCATATGATACCACTTATATTCTTATGCGCATCAGGGTCAATGATAACTAGTAGTCTAGTATACGGGGTACTCCATAATGATAAGTTTAATTTGTTTTTCTTTCCAGTTGTACTTCAATTTTGCAATTATAGGTGGGAAGCCAAGGATAGGCCGACAGAAAGGGACCGCTTGGAAGCAGATCGATATAGGATAGGCTACTACATTCGTTGGTGGTGATGTCACTGAAACGTGAGGCTTTTGTTATCATCAGACATTCAGACCAAAAAAGTTGAATCTGTGCGCATCCAACTACCTATATTAAGAACCTTCCATGAAAGTCCTCATACCCTGTTGTTTGGTTGAATTTTACATAACAGAATCGATTTGTTATGACAAAACTTACTATAACTTGTTGAATGTTTAGGTCGGGTACTATTAGCATGTTTATATTTAGTTTAATTAGTTAAATCGAGTTCGAGCAAAATCTATCTCGACCTGTAAGTCAAGCTAATAAATTTATTCAAGCTAGATTCTTTTTCAAATTACGATGTTGAAGGTAAGTACAGTTACAAATCGAGCAAGATCATAACAAACAATCTTTAAATGAGAAGTATATACGGAGTACAATTGAGTAGTGCTTGTAGATGGAAAAGTAATGTGAAAGTATAAACTATAAATTTGATTATTACAACATACATAAACCATTCAAAATAGTTAATAATTCATTGTTATCTTAATTTCTAACATACACCTAAGCATCTCCAAGAAAAAGTTCTGAAGTATTAACAGGTCATAGTTGGCTCTTATTATATTCAATTTTTTCTTGTGATATCCTCTAATAGTCCATATGTGTAACCGATTATTTAATTTCTTATGTTTCAAGGGTTTTTTAATTTGGTATATTGGAATATTAGGATGTTATGATGATTTAAATTTGGAACAACTCTAAGACAGGTTGCTCCCCATCGTTATTCAAAGGTTGATATACATTTTCTAGCACGTATAACTTTTAGATATTTTTTCAGAGATGTCATCATCGTACAATCTAATTTATTAAAATATTGTATCTCCTTTTCTCCTAAACATGTGTCATGATGTTACGTAAAACCTAATCAATCTTCATAAGTCATATTTGATCCTTCTTCACCAATGTCCTAGCCTTAGACACTCTTTAACAAAATCCTTATAATATACTCTATTTTCGGGTTTAATTTGAAAAGATCACATTGAGACGTAAATGAGAATTCACACACCCCCTCCCCCAACCTCATAGTTGAGGTTAAGTGAGCTCTAATCACTTGAATTAATTTTTATTTTTGCTATTTTTCTTGTTATTCCAATTTTCAAATTCCAACCATCTTATTTTTTTATTTTTTTTTTTTACAACGAGAGATAGAGTAGAAGTAAACATATAGAACTATAAATGCAAAATGGTAAATGTTGAGAAATGGATAGAACGAGTGACATTTTCATAAGTTGTCATTATTTAAATAGTATGTGTTATCTGGATACTGCAACCACCTTTGGTATCATAAAATGTATACTGTATTGGAGCAGGGGATCAACGACCTCTTTTTGCTTTCAGTTGGATGACGGGTTGATGATCCACACGTGACGCAGCACACACATTAGTTTGAGGTATTCTAGAACATATGGATAACTCCCCAATATTCTTGACCACTTGGGAAATTCCTACTCGACCTGTAATCATAAGAGGGCCTCCCTTTTCGACCTGCCAGCTGAAGATAGTATTGATTATTGACTTCTTAAACATCTCACAAACAACTTAGGCTCATAAGTCATACAGAGTACCATTGAAACACTTTTCCGGCGCTACTGATATCTACCTTTTCAATGTACGTAGTACTAAAGCTCAGCTGGTTATAGACAAAAGTCGAATTCACGTGGTTATATAACATATTCAAAGCTATCAACGGAGTAGAAGTATGTCTACCAAAAAAAAAAAAAAAAAAAAAAAGCTATATAGAAGTATATAGAAGTAAGAATAGCTAACGTGACCTTCTCAATAATGCCAATCGTGAATAGATCTGATAATTACGTAATACGGAGTAGTAAAAAATTATGATTGAAATTCAGTTGGAAGTACGTTTAGAAGGATTTCCATTATATTTTGTTTCCCCCTCGATCATTTAATATAATTGTCGCTTAATTTGGTTGTGTTGTTAACTTGAATGTAATAGTTGTACCAAAAAATAAACACTTGGATATGAAAGTTTGACAAATTTTTGATGTAAACAATTTATTAAATTATAATACGATTGCTTTTCTGTTCTAATTTCTTTCTCTATACATTTTTACACGACCAGAGAATTGAAAAGAACGATATTTCTCTTAATTTAGGCCCCATTTGATGAACAGATGCCTGATGGTAACCCGTAAGTCCGTAATCCTGCATGGCCTGCAGACAATATTTGAAGACCTTTCCAAACTTTTCTTCTCCATAAGGCCACACTTTTGTGTTCTGCCTAGCTCAATCGACCAGCACCAATAAGTACAAGGTAGACCCGGGACTACCTAAAATTGGGTAGTCCCAAAGTACCCAAGCCTAAACACGCGCGCGTAAGCGCACAGGCCCAATACGCGTGGTCATAATCTAGTTCCATGACCAATAATTCATCAGGACCTTGTAGCATTGTTGGTTGGTTAATGAACGACCAAATCCCAAGGATACAGGTTCGAGACTCTCCACAGGCAAAATTTCCCTTTTGTTTATTATTTTACTTTTATTTTTTTCATTAACGTCTATAAACTTTAAATAATTGTATTAGCGTTAAAATTATTGTTTTTACTAATTTTTTTTATGACTATCATTATTAATATCATGATTATTATTAAATAAAATAAAAATGTCCAAATAAAAATTAATAAAAAATCAATATACATAAAAAATATAACCAATATACACCAAAGTATAGTCAATATACATCAAAAATATAAGTTGTATACATCAAAATACAACAAATATACATAAAAAAAATATAATTAATATACACCAAAAATATAACCCTAAACCTAACTAAACCCTACAAACCCTAACCCTTTCTCTAAACACTAGCTCCCAAACCCTAGCACCTCACAACAGCCGCCCCCTCCGCGAAGACTATACCACGGCCTCCACCTCGTCGGCACCCCAAAACCACCTCCAACCAAAAAACACACAAAACCGCCGAAAAACAACTACAAACACTAGTAACCACCCCCAAAACCGCCTAGAAACAGTAGGAAACATCAGATCTCCAACAACTAACACTATTGAATTGTAATTCATAGCAAAAAAAAATCGATCACATAATACAAATAACAAAAAAAAAAATCGAAGAAAAAGGTGAAAGTAGGGGAGGCGATGAGGACGATGGTGCGCATATGTCAAAAAAAGCGATGAAGAAGGACGCCGGAGAAAATATTAGATGTCGTTCGCCTGCGTCGGAGCTCCGGCGGCAAAGGAGAGAGAGTAAGATGAGAGAGTTAGTGGAGAGAGAAAATTGAGAGGAAATGAGGAGCAGGTGAGGTCTAACTGTCTGAAAATGATAATGAATTTGTTTGATTTTTTTTTCTTTATGTAATGAAGCGGGAATTGTCTAAACTTCCCCTAGGACTACCTAGTTTTGGGTAGTCCCGGGACTACATTATAATTTCCGTTGGCTCACCATTATTGCACTCGTCTTTGCTCACCATATGGTAGCCACGCAGTTTGGGAGTTAGCTGAGCAGCGAGAGTGGCTTCTTCATAAGCCGACTGGTATTTATCTCCCATCTGCGCTGCAAAATTCGAGAATGAGTCTAGGCTCTAAATCTAATGAGTTATGCCAAATTGTGGCCATTATGTGGAGCATTTGGATTACCAGAAATAATTGTATCTTTTGGAATGAAGTTTTTCATCACCGACGCACATTCTTTCGGGCTTACCACATCCTCCATGAATGGCAAGCCCGAACGGAAGCGGATAATCTCACCTCTTCTTCTAACCATCCTATCCTTTGTCCTTCCCCTACTACTCACCTGGTTTGTTGGTCTTCTCCAAACTCCTCCTATGTCAAAGTTAACTTCGACGGTTCCTTTAAAAATAGCGCAGCAACTTCAGCCTTTATTATTCGCGATGAGTTTGGTACTCTTAAAGGTGCTGGTGTTTCTCGTGGCGGGCGGTCTTCGGCTTTAGTTGCGGAAGCTATGGCCGTTCGTCTTGGTGTCCAAACAGCTCTTCAACTAGGATTTGATAATATTCATGTGGAAGGTGATAGCCTCATTGTCATCCAGGCTCTTCAAGGCAAAATAAAATGTTCATGGAGAATTTGCAACGTCATCCATGATACCAAGAATTTTTTTGCCTCATTTAAGCATGTTTGTATTAGTCATATATATAGAGAAGGTAATAGGGCTGCAGATTGGTTAGCAAATTGGGGTCATAAGTCATGTACTAATGTCTTCTGGACGACTTCTCTGTCTCTTGAGTTAGATGATATTTTGTATCAAGGTTAGAAGTGAGTCTCGGGATTGTATTCTTACCCTAATCAAAAAAAAATATATATGGTAGCCACGCAATCGAGGACACTGCGTGGACTACACCTCTAAGGAATTAAGGATACAGTCCATTAAAAAGAAACCCGAGAATCACATGTGCTGTTATAGCTCAAGATCAGAGAACCATCATACGGAGTACTATCATATGCATGTGGTGCCCCAATCCTTAAGCTCATCAACATTTAGTTTTGGTTGGTAACTAAATGGATGATTACTGACTTCTAGTACTAAAGAATGAGGACTCATTACCAATTCATTAAAACTTGTGCCCAAACGGGCAGATAGCATTTAGACGGCTCATTCGATCATCCTAGGCCCTTTATATATAGCATCCGACTTGAATCATGATCCATACCCATAAAGTCCTCCCTCAAAGAAAAAAAGAAAACACACCATGTCAAATTTGTAGAGGTAAACTCTTATTAAAATACTTTTTCGTGCGGATGAAGAATTTCAAGTATCATAACATAATTCCAATAAGATATCCTAAATTTTCGATAAAAAAAAAAAAAAAAAGGTCTCACTAAGGTGCTATAATCAAATTCATTTAGTCCCAACAACTTCGACAAAATTATTAGGTATGTCAAAATTCCATATTTTCAATTACATGAAGATTATTCTTTATTTCTAAAATAACGTCCATCATGGTATCTAAGTGGAACTTTTTCTCATAGTTCTCAATATAATTATCTGAAAATTACAGTATTTTACAAGTTCTCAATATAATTATCAATTAGCTTTTTGGGTCGATTTTTGATTTTCCGACAATGTTACCAAAGTGACCAATCATGCTCCTAGAGCATATTGAAGTACAAGCTCTAGGAATACAATTAGTAGCATATGAAAATGTCGATCTTTCGTCTTGATAGATTTACGGTGTATTTATCGCTCAAATCGAGCATGAACATAATGTACAAAACCGATGGTTTAGACTACGGGATGACTAATTTTTGCCAATTTGCTTGTTCCATTCACAATTATATGTGTCTAGAATGCCTCCTGCCATTTTTTGTCCATTTCCATTTCGGGGTCCGAAACGACTTTTTTGCGTGGGTTATAGTCCACAAAACCCGGTTTTTTAAGTCGATTTTTGATTTTCCGAAAAATGTTACCAAATTGACCAATCATGCTTCTAGGCATAAAAGAGTACAATTAGTAGCATATGGCAATGTCAATCCTTCGTCTTGATAAATTTACGGTGGATTTATCGCTCAAATCGACCATGTGCATAATGGACAAAATCGATGGTTTGGGCTACGGGAAAGATAATTTTTGTCAATTTCCTTGTTCCATTCACCATTATATGTGTCTAAGAAGTCTCCTGCCTATTTTTGTCCTATTTCATTTCGGAGCCCGAAACGACGTTTTTGTGTGGGTAATAAATAGTACACAAAAATCGGCTTTTTAGGTCGATTTTTGATTTTCCGGAAAATGTTAGCAAAGTGACCAATCATGCTCCAAGTGTATACTAGAGTACAATTAGCAGCATATGGCAATGTCAATCCTTCGTCTTGATAGATTTACGGTATATTTATTGTTCAAACCAAGCTTGTGCATAATGGACAAAACTTGATGCTTTGGATTACGTGAAAGCTAATTTTTGCCAATTTTCTAGTTCCATTCACCATTATATGTGTCTAGAATGCCTCATGTCAATTTTTTTCCAATTTCATTTCGGGGCCCGAAACGACGTTTTTGCGTGCGTTATAGTCCACAAAAACCGGCTTTTTGGATCGATTTTTCATTTTCCGGAATATGTTACCAAAGTGACCAGTTATGCTCCGGAAAATGTCAATCTTTCGTCTTGATAGATTTGCGGTGTATTTATCGCTCAAATCGAGCATGATCATAATGTACAAAACCGATGGTTTAGACTACGGGATGACTATTTTTTTCCAATATGCTTGTTCCATTCACCATTATATGTGTCTAGAATAAGTCCTGTTAATTTTCGTCCAATTTCATTTCGGGACCCGAAACGACGTTTTGTGTGGGTTATATTCCACAAAAACTAGCTTTTTGGGTCTTTTTTTATTTTCTGGAAAATGTTACCAAAGTGACCAATCATGCGCCTAGGGTATATTGGAGTATAATTGCAGCATATGGAAATATCAATCCTACGTCTTGATAGATTTAGAGTGTATTTATCGCTCAAATTGAGCATGTGCGTATAATGGATAAAACCGATGATTTGGGTTACAGAAAGGCTAATTTTTGCCAATTTTCTTGTTCTATTCACCATTATATGTGTTTAGAATGCCTCTTGCCAATTTTCGTCCAATTTCATTTCGGGGCCCGAAAGACGTTTTTGTGTGGGTTATAATCCGCAAAAACCGGCTTTTTGGGTGGATTTATGATATTTTGGAAAATGTTACCAAAATGACCAATAATGCTCCCAGGGCATATTGGAGTACAATTAGAAGCATTTGGCAATGTGAATCCTTCGTCTTGATAGATTTACGGTATATTTATTGCTCAGACCAAGCATGTGCATAATGGACAAAACCTGATGTTTTGGGTTACGGGAAGGCTAATTTTTGCCAATTTTCTTATTCCATTCACCATAATATGTGTCTAGAATGCATCATGCCAATTTTTGTCGAATATCATTTCGGGGCCCGAAACGACTTTTTGCGTGGGTTATAGCCCACAAAAACCGGCTTTTTGGGTCGACTTTTGATTATTCGGAAAATGTTACCAAAGTGACCAATTATACTCCTAAGGCATATTGGATTACAATAAGTAGCATATTGAAATGTCCATTTTTCGTCTTGATAGATTTACGGTGTATTTATCGCTCAAATCGAGCATGAGCATAATGTACAAAACCGATGGTTTAGACTACGGGATGGCTAATTTTTGCCAATATGCTTGTTCCATTCACCATTATATGCGTCTATAATGCCTCGTGTCAATTTTCATCCAATTTCATTAGGGCCTGAAACAACGTTTTTGTGTGGGTTATAGTCCACAAAACCCGACTTTTTGGGTTGATTTTTGATTTTCTGAAAAATGTTACCAAAGTGACCAATTTTGCTCCAAGGGAATATTGGAGTATAATTGTACCATATGGAAATATCAATCCTTCGTCTTTATAGATTTACGGTGTATTTATCGCTAAAATCGAGCATGAACATAATGTAAAAAACCGATGGTTTGGGTTACGGGATGGCTAATTTTTGCCAATTTTCTTGTTTCATTCACCATTATATAAGTCTAGAATGCCTCATGCCAATTTTCATCCAATTTCATTTTGGGGTCCAAAACGACGTTTTTGTGTGGGTTATAGTTTACAAAAACCGGTTTTTTGGGTCGATTTTTGATTTTCTGGAAAATGTTACCAAAGTGACCAATCATGCTCCTTGGGCATATTGAATTATAATAATTAGTAGCATATGGAAATGTCAATCTTTCGTCTTGATAGATATACGGTGTATTTATCGCTCAAATCGAGCATGATCATAATGTACAAAACCGATGGTTTAGACTACGGGATGACTACTTTTTGCCAATATGCTAGTTCCATTCACCATTATATGTGTCTAGAATGACTCCTGTCAATTTTCATCCAATTTCATTTCGGGACCTGAAATGACGTTTTTGTGTGGGTTATATTCCACAAAAATTAGCTTTTTGGGTCTTTTTTGTTTTTCTGGAAAATGTTACTAAAGTGACCAATCATGCTTCTAGGGCATATTGGAGTATAATTGTAGCATATGGAAATATCAATCCTACGTCTTGATAGATTTAGAGTGTATTTATCGCTCAAATCGAGCATGTGCGTATAATGGATAAAACCGATGATTTGGGTTACAGAAAGGCTAATTTTTTCCAATTTTCTTGTTCTATTCACCATTATATGTGTCTAGAATGCCTCTTACCAATTTTCATCCAATTTCATTTCGGGGCCCGAAACGACGTTTCTGTGTGGGTTATAATCCACAAAAACCGCCTTTTGGGTAGATTTTTGATTTTTCGGAAAATGTTACCAAACTGACCAATAATGCTCCCAGGGCATATTGGAGTACAATTAGAAGCATTTGGCAATGTGAATCCTTCGTCTTGATAGATTTACGGTATATTTATTGCTCAAACCAAACATGTGCATAATGGACAAAACCTGATGCTTTGGGTTACGGGAAGGCTTATTTTTGCCAATTTTCTAATTCCATTCACCATCATATGTGTCTAGAATGCATCATGCCTATTTTTGTCCAATTTCATTTCGGGGCCCGAAACGACTTTTTGCGTGGGTTATAGTCCACAAAAACCGGCTTTTTGGGTCGATTCTTGATTTTTCGGAAAATGTTACCAAAGTGACCAATTATACTCCTAGGCCATATTGGATTACAATTAGTAGCATATTGAAATGTCAATCTTCCGTCTTGATAGATTTACGGTTTATTTATCGCTCAAATCGAGCATGAGCATAATGTACAAAACCAATGGTTTAGACTATGGGATGGCTAATTTTTGCCAATATGCTTGTTCCATTCACCATTATATGTGTCTAGTATGCCTCGTGCCAATTTTCATCCAATTTCATTTCGGGGCCCGAAACAATGTTTTTGTGTGGGTTATAGTCCACAAAACCCGACTTTTTAGATCAATTTTTGATTTTCCGGAAAATGTTACCAAAGTGACCAATTTTGCTCCTACGGCATATTAAAGTATAATTGTAGCATATGGAAATATCAATCCTTCGTCTTTATAGATTTACGGTGTATTTATCGCTCAAATCGAGCATGAAGATAATGTACAAAACTGATGGTTTGGGTTACGGGATGGCTAATTTTTGCCAATTTTCTTGTTTCTTTCACCATTATATAAGTCTAGAATGCCTCCTGCCAATTCTCATCCAATTTCATTTTGGGCCCAAAACGACATTTTGTGTGGGTTATAGTTTACAAAAACCGGTTTTTTGGCTCGATTTTTTATTTTCTAGGAAAATGTTACCAAAGTGACCAATAATGCTCCTAGCTAGGGCATATTGGATTACAATTGTAGCATATGGAAATGTCAATCTTTCGTCTTGATAGATTTACGGTGTATTTATCGCTCAAATTTTTGTACGCGTTGAAAATTAAAAATTTGCTGCTTCATTATTTCGAAAAAAAAATTTGCTACTCCATGAAAATGACTGAAAGGGTAATAATCAATTTTAAGCTATACAAAAAGATTTGACACCCACACCTCCTTTAGTGGCGATTTTTTATTTCCTCTTTCGAATAGCATATATATTGTTACTATACATTGTACATTTTGATAACTCTAGTAGGTAGTATTGTTACTGAGATATAAGTGCATGTTCTAGTATGAAAGTCCTGAATTCATCATTGCATGTGGTACATGACGTTTACAACTTATAAAACATATCCTTGGAAACATTAGTAACACTAAATCGGATAAATCACTAGCAAGGTTGCTTGTTCTCCTGCCTAAAATACAAGTGTAGGGGTTGATACTTGATATATACTTCGTACCTCACGTATAGCGAAATTCCACTTTGGATACCCGTTATTTAGGTATTTCCATTTAAGGTACCCGACAGTGATGCGTAATTCCACTTAGGATACCTATTTTATGTAGACGTTAAATTTCCGTTAAATTTCTGTTAATTTGGGAATGTAACAGCTTACTTGACTTTGACTTACCATTCTTAACAAGACTAAACCAATAGCATAATAACACATGGGAAATGAAGAATTTAAGGGGGGAAAAAAATTCAATCCTTCCCCACCAAACAACCAGTGTCCCTCAACACCCCTCCCCCTCATCCACAAACCCAGAAAAACTCATCCCGTCATAACTTATGGAAAAACCAAGTCACACCCGACAACCCTCTCCCTGCCACCCGCCGCCCATCCTTCATTCCACCCCACCACCTCATCCGCCCCAGCCCCTAACCATCTCCCTCCTCCCACCCGTCTAGCCCCAGACCCGAACCACCTCCCTCCTTTCACCCTCCCAGCCCCACTCCTCTCCTACCCCTTAACCTCATCCAACCCCAACTGACCCAGCCCGCCCCAGCCCCAAACCCCACCCCTTAACCCCGCAACTTACCTTTACTCACCAATACTTTCACCCCATGAGCCACCCTGACCCTTACACCATTAACCAAATCAGCGAACCCCATGACCCGCCATCCATCAAACAAAAATAATCCACATATACACCATAAGTCAAGACTTGTGGTCACTTATTTGAGTTGAAGGTTGGAGAAGCTTTATCATTGCCAAGCTTGGATAGATGGGTTTGATGCACATGTTTTCGTTTTGACTACTTCGGTTGATTTTAAAGGGAATCTTGGTAAAGTTGTTGAAGTATAAAATGTGTTTGATGGTGTACTTCGGTCTTTTTTTGGGAAGGTGTTTGATGACTTGGGAGATGTAACAGAGATGTTGACGGTGGAAAAATATTGTTTGAGTAGATGCATGAGAAGGATGGTTTCATGGACTTGAACTGTGGTATTTGGAAGGTTGTTGGTTTAATGGTGGTGACTGGAATTGTGGTTTTTAGGAGGGTATTGGTGTAGTGTTTGATGGATATGCGAGCTAAGTGGCAAGTGTATTGGAGGTGGAGGTGGTTGTGGGTGTTGACCAATGGTAGGGGGCTTAAGGTGTGAGGGTTATGGCTAAGGTGGTGGTGGTTGTAGCCTTGTAGGGTGACGGTGGTGGTCGTTAATAGATGGGTCTAGCTATTGGTATAATGAAGGAAGAATAAGAAGGAAACCGTCCATTGCACGGGTAGTACATTAGTTTTCAACGGATTTTTAACGGTTAGGTACCTTAAGTGGAATTACGTATTAGTGTCAGGTACCCTAAATGGAAATACCCAAATGACGGGTACCCAAAGTGAAATTTTGCTATACGTCAGGTACCTAAAATTGAAATTTTCCTAAAAATTAACTAACTTTTATTCATAATTATTATAATGGGTAACCCTTAATTTAGAATTATGATTATAAAACTAACTACAGTTAGGTGAATTAATGGCTATGATTAGATCTAAAAAATAGATGGCCAATATTTAATTTCTTATGTTAGTTGTCGACAACTATAATAGTTGCCAACCATTGTAAATGCACTGTCTAAAATACAAGTGCAGGGGTTGATACTTGATATATACTTGGTATTTGGTAACATAATTCTTTTTAACAAAGTTAAATGATGTAACATAACTATATATACGGTAGAAGACAGTTTACTTTCGTAATTTATCTCGTGTGGATCTAACTTTGGTACCACTTGAGAGCAATTTGGTTGAGTGACAGGGAAGAGTCTCCATCTTCACTCTTGGCCTTATTAGCAGAATCACTTATTTCCATCATCCGATCACGAACCTTTTTACCTTCTTCACCCTCCATTAACTCTTTAACTACTTTAGCAATTTCATCCGATTCAACCAATCCACAATCCTTTGCTTTAGGCCTTAATGCGACCTTTAACCCTTCATTTAGCATAACGGCATTCATTTTTTGCTCAGCATAAAGTGGCCACACAATTAAGGGTACTCCGTTAACTATACTCTCTAAAGTCGAGTTCCACCCACAATGAGTCAAAAATCCTCCGGTCGACTCGTGATTCAAAACCTTAATTTGTGGGGCCCAAGACGGAACCAATAGCCCACGGTCCTTAATTCTCTCCATAAACGTCTTAGGTAGAAAACTAAATGGATCATCTTGGCTCCGGCCACTAAAAAATGACCCGTGTGAGGTTTTTTCAGGACTTCTAATTACCCATAAAAATCTTTGCCCACTTAACTCAAGCCCATGGGCTAGCTCATTAAGTTGCTCAAATGACAAAGTACCCCCACTCCCAAATGACACAAACAAAACCGAACCGGTTGGCTGCCGGTCCAACCAACCTAAACAATCACACTTGTCCGCGTCCTGACCCGAACCGGTCTGAATTATAGGTCCAACAGGGTAAACCGAGGGCCATTCCGGGTCATTTTGCAAAGCATGTAAAGCATCCGGTTCAAGATCCATGAATGTATTCACAAAAATACCCTCGGCTAATTTATACCTCTTCACTAGATCAAGCACAATTGGATAAGCCTGATCCTTACGGTCCTGAACCGGGTCCACAAAATCCTTACCATGAAGCGGCACACACCCGGGCAAAACAAGCGGTTCCTTCATGTCTCTATACTCACATGACACTGTTTCATGCAACGTAGGCAAATGAAGCAAGAATGACAAACACATAGCCGTGGACGTGAAGTACATGTAAGGTGGTACCCCGAACTCCCTAGCGACGTCGAACACGTCCATGCCGAAGATGTCCGTGACGAGTGCAGCGATAGCGGTGTGGCGCGTGAGGGCTGCGAGCGAGTCACGTAGGTAAGGGATAGAGTGGAGGTGTGTGATGTTAATGATGACCTCATGCGCAACATCTCCGGAAGGCATGAGGGTGGGGTCTACTGGAGGTAGAAACGTGTATGACACGGCTGAGGGGAGGGTGGATAAGAAGGTGGTTTGTGCCGCGGTTGGCGGTGTCGCTGTGGGAAGGAGGATAGAGATGGAGAAGTGGTAGTTGGAGTGGAGGAGCTTGGCGAATTCTGCTAAGGGGATGAGGTGGCCCATGCCTGGGCTTGGGACTATGACTATGTGTGGTGGTGGTGCTTGTGAGTTTGTGATATCCATGATTGATGATTCACTCTTCACTCAAGGAATGTATATATGGTCTGATGGCTATGTAGGGGAACTGTGTGCATATTTATGGACGTGTTTGAGCTAACTTTGTCATTCTCCGTTACGCCAAACTTGTCAGTATCACCCAATTGCAATCACATTGGGGTTGTTGGCTCTATGAATATAAGAATTGAAGGTGGTATCAAATTTGATTTGGGGTGCCATTTAATAAATAATGTAACTTTATAAATTTTGATATTCTTTAAGTATTACTCCCTCTGTTCCAGTGAATTCTCCCCATTTGACTTTTGACACTATTTGAGATGGAAAATGAAACTCACCCACCG
>CAAKMY010067822.1:0-10576 GCA_901111285.1 Corrigiola litoralis
TATGCATAGTTGTAATTTAAACTAAATTTATGAGAGGAATAATTAGTATTTATTATAGTCATCATTTATTGAGTAATGATGTGGCTTTCATGTCATTGCCAACGTGGCAAGCTCTTGTGGCCGCAACGCCTTTTAATAGTATTACATTACAAGTTTTTCGCCGGGAAATCATAAATTTTCTATATTATTTGACGGTAGAGTTTACAAATATATGGATATATTGAGATGCATTAGATGTTGTCATGACAAAGTTGAATTATTTTTGATAATTGAGCTATATACATATATCTATAATAACTTGATGTTGTAAAATAAAATGAGAAAAAATGTTTTTATTTGTGTTATGTTGATTGTTTTTCCATACATCAAGTTTGTAAGTCGGAAAAAAAATGATGACAATAGACAATCAAAGTACATTATGTTAAGAACAAATTTTTTGTTCATTAGTGTGATTATTATCTTAATGTTATGTTAAATTGACATTTATAGGTTTTTTTTTAAATTTTAGAGAGAGAAAAACTTGTAGTAATTAATAGATATGATGACATGGCGCAATATTGTGAAAGATGACGTGGCGTATTGTCTGTGCTTGAACGGGTTTTAACAATATTGTATAGATGTTTCTAAGAAGGATTTTGGGATAAGAAAGGACAAAGAAGAGAGGAGAAAATTGGGTTTGTTTGGGTGGTGAGTGGGGTTTGGAAAGTAAAAAACGATCTCCATTGTCGAGGATTCAAGTTGAGGCAAATGAGGAAGAGATAAAGGGTGGAGGGTGGGAACATGAAGGAGAAGGGGGTAAATTGAGTAATTGTAACTAATTGGAATAACTTAAAATCTCTAAGGCTCCGTTTGGTTTGAAAGAAAAACATTTTCTTGGAAAATCATCTTATATGGAAAACATTTCCATGAGAAAATTGACTACCTAATATATTTTTCCCTTATTTGGTTGTACATAGGGAATATGAGGGGAGAGAGGAAAAAGGAGAAAGGAGGGAAGAGTGAGGGAAGAGAAAGGGAGGTGTGACTATGAGATAAGAGAGGGGAGGGGGAAAATGGCCATTCCTCGGGAAAATTTGTTTTACTAGGTGGAAGATGATTTTCCATCGAAATTTTCCACTTTATTTTCCGTTACCAAACCAAATAAGGGAAAGTTGGATTTTTTTTCTTTATGGGCATTTTCCCTCAAACGAAACAGAGCTTAATTATTAACTTTATAGCTAATTACCCGTAGTTAGTAAAAAAGGATCAATCCAACGAAAAAATGTCAAAGGTTTGGTCATTGACATATATAAATGTAAAGGTGAGATTATTAGCTGAAGGGAATTTCTAGCTGAAGACCACATAAAAGTTGAGTTATTTTTGTTAAATTTTCCTTATGTATTCCATAATGTAACGTGTATAAGGCCTCACCATATTTTAAACCGAAAGAATCAAGGTTAGCCCAATGGTTGAGAATTCAACCTGCCTGGGGTTTATTAGAGGTTCAAATCCTTATATCCCCACACCCGCAAATGTAACAAAAAAACCATATTCTAAACAGGAGTTTAATAACTAATAAATTGGCATAGCTTTTCTTAGACATATATACTTAAACATTGAATTATTTCTTATCTAATTTGGAACCAGAAAGTAGGTTCATATTACTATTCTCTTTGCTCTAATCACGATCCTATCTCATACATCGGTTTGTCCTCTTTTCCATTCTGCTCAAACTCTTCAGGTATTCATTCAATCTTATTTTTATCTCATTCTTTTTCAATGTTTATGCAAACCATGTTTCAATCACATAACTGCCATTTAATTTCATGTTAATCATAGGGTTTGTACATTACTTTCGTTATGTGCTACACCATGTAAAAATTTCACTTTTTATCCCTGAAAAAGTACATTGTTTATGCTTTTTTATTTGGGTTTTATTGCTTTTTCTTGTTCATCGAATTATTGGGAATTTTTTGTTTGTTTGGTTGTTTGATTAATAAGAATGTCTTGGGAGTGACTGTGTTTTTTTAAGTTTAAAAAGACGGAGCTATGCTGACCCGATAAAGGGATGTATATATTCGATTGGACTTGGGTTTACGCGAAGCTTGGGTTGATTTAGCTTGCAAGTAGACGTTGTTTTCTAAGAATTTGTGATGACGAAGTAAGAGTGTTTGTGTTCATTGACCTGGAATGCGCTGAAATTGCAGCTATGGAAGAGGATTAGTAAGTGGGTTAGGTTCATATTTCGATTCGAAGTTGAAGCTCTATTTGAAGCTTGTGTTGATTAGCTTGCAAGTCGACGGTCTTTTCTAAGAATTTGTCATGATGAATTAGGAGTGTTTGTGTTCATTGACCTGGAAAGCGCTGAAATTGCAGCTATGGACGAGGATTTAGTAAGTGGGTTAGGTTCATATTTCGATTCGAAGTTGAAGCTCTATTTGAAGCTTGTGTTGATTTAGCTTGCAAGTGGACGGTCTTTTCTAAGAATTTGTGATGATGAATTAAGAGTATTTGTGTTCATTGACCTGGAGCTGAAATTGCAGCTATGGGCGAGGATTTAGTAAGTGGGTTAGGTTCATATTTCGATTCGAAGTTGAAGCTCGATTTGATTTGGCTCTGCCGCTATTGTTGGTATTCATTTCTAATTAGTCCCAATGTCACGTTATATGTATATTGGTAGCCTTTATTATTATACTTTTTTGGGTGGGGGAGGGGGAGCTGTGTATATACTTAAGTTGCATGGAGTCGGGGCGGGGACTGAAACAGGTAGTGGAATGGGGACAAGGAAACGGGAATTTCTCAAAATTGAGGGTACGGGTATGGCAAGAAGAAGGTTGAAAAATAACATCAAACAATTGAGGGATAAGAAAATAGAACATGCATTCAAATAATTATATCGTCCGTATGTAATACTTGGAAAGTTTCCGAATCATTCGAATGGAATTTGAAGTATGCATGAGTTCGACTTGCGTTAGCCTTCCAAGTCAATATAAAACCAAGTTTCCTAGTGTTTTCGAGTTTGGAGTACATCTATGAGGACGGGAATGGCAGGACCTAGGAGTTTTTGTGCTACCTTTTAGGTACCAGTTCTTTTTTAAGACGAGTGGTAGTCATTTGTCAATGTCATTGATATTGGAGGATCGTGGGTAAATGAAGTAGGTTTGACTGAGCGTGATTTGATGGACGAGTTTAATGTATTTGCCTATTTGGTATTGCGTTATGGATCTCATGAATGAGTGTTTTCAGTTATGAGTTGCTCCACCAAAATGCAATGTCAGCTCACTTTGAAGTGCTAGGAATTGCAGCCTTTTCCTAAATTTTTTAGTCTTATGGTTGTAGGCTATTGCTACATGAGTGAAAAATATCTGTATTTTAATGTGTAAATGACGATGTAGGCCTCTTTTATCCTCGGTATAAGTGCAAGGATTTTTCTGTTGTAGTTTTTTAGGATGGATGCTGGGCTGTTTATTGAAATAAGATTGTTTTCTACTTATGGGGGGATATTGTTAGTTTGGTCACCTTCTTACCAATTTTCAATCAAAGAATGACTGATGTTTTTAGAAAAAAAAGTAAATACTGTTTTGCCATTACTGATAGTTTAAGCAATTGTTTATCATCTTATTCTGGCTGGTGATAGGAAATTTTGAAATAAACATAACCAGTAAGTGGATTCATAACTAGGGAACATTTGGTAGTACTGTTCTTGGGTTTACTTATTTATCTTAGGCCAATTTTAGAAATAAATAGTTTAACTAGTTTTCAAAGTGTCTTATAATCCTGCTTTATCCACGAAGGGAAAAAAAAAAAAACACATGATATGCAGTGTTTTTATCATTACATACTCTAAAACTTGTGTTTTTCTTAATTTTAACCATTCTTTTAAGTGATGCTACATATTCTAAATGGTTTCTGCTCCTTGGGATATTCAGTTGGCAGGAAAAGAAAAATGGTGCAGGGTAAGCATAAGCAAAAAGCTAAACTTGCTTCTAACTCCTCTCAGTCAATATGTTCTGAGAAGCAGACCTCCAAGTCTTTGAAGCTTAAAGCTAAAAGGCTGCAAAAAAAATCGAGGCAGAAGGCGCTGAAATCCAATGGAGGAGAAGGTCCCTCACAGAGCGCAGTGGCAAATGAGGATATGAGCATGAGTAATACAGAAGCAGGAAAAGAAAGTTACTTGGAAACTATTGAAAATGGGAAAGGTCAGGCTTCTTCCGAGAGGACGAGAAAGAAAGAAAATGCAAACAAAAAAAGTGACGAAAAGAGGGTTGATGCTCCACATTCTGAGAGAAGAGTGGCTGGATTGATATTCATGTGCAATTCAAAAACCAAGCCTGATTGCTTTCGCTACAAAGTCATGGCCCTTCCAGCAGGCAAGAAGGAGGTTGTGCTTAATATAAGACCTGGTGTAAAGCTTTTCCTTTATGACTTTGACCTAAAGCTTTTGTATGGCATCTATGAAGCATCATCAGATGGGGGTTTGAAACTTGAGCCAGCTGCTTTTGGTGGAGCTTTCCCTGCCCAGGTGGGTCATCCTGTACTGCTCATCATGTTTTTTTGTTGAACAATTCTGAGAACTTGCTCTTTTTCCTTTTTATGTTTTTCTTTTTGATTTGCTGATAACTGCTGCTGATGATGCTGGTTTCTCAGGTGCGCTTCAGGACCTATAAAGACTGTCTGCCTCTCCCTGAAAGTGTTTTCAAAAAGGCAATTAAGGAAAGCTATGATGAGAGAACTAACAAATTTAAGACTGAGCTAACTTCGAAGCAAGTAAGAAGCCTCTTTATCTTATTGTTTAGTGTCTGCTATATTGTCCAAATTAGTGTTTCAATTGTCACCGCTTTCATTGGTGCTGCTTGGTAATTTAAAAGACCATCAGCGACCCTACTGAAGAGGCCTGTTTCATGGAGTAAAGAACAAATGGATGGGAAAAAGTTAGAAGGGGATTTATTGACCATTGTACTAAACAAACTTGAGCACTGTGAATTTTGTGGATTGAAGAATCACCAAACAAGAATGCTGATGACAGCTCTTGGCAGAAGATGATAGTATCAGATATTTGTCTTATACTACCGTCTACATTGTCTGTATTTCTTCTATGGTTTGAGATGATCTAATTAAGTTCAGGTGTCGTATAAGATTAGGTCACCCCATCAATTAAGTCTCCCAATCAGTTAAATCACCCATCAATTGAGGTAAGCCATCGTCACTGCTCTAGAACTCCATTGTCTGACTAATACGGCACCGCAAATTAACCTTTTAGTTTGAGTGAAGTTACAATCGCTCACAGGTTAGGCTGGATCATACATGTATTTTTGGCTATGTCGTGCTACTAGTATGTACTAAGTAGGATTTGCATACATGGCATAGGCTTACATTTTGTTTATCATTCCCATTTGAATATTCCAAACACCCCCCCCCCTTTCTCTCTCTCCCTCTCCGTGTATATAATTGGCAGCGAAACTTAAGTGTGTCATAACCTGCTCATGTAAATGGTACATGAACAGGATGCACTTGTTCATGTGGGTGAGCAGTGAAAGGGAGAAGGCTGTATGATGGCGGGATTACAGAGTCAGTTGCAACATGCAAGAAGCTCACCTGTAGAGAGTTAGATAGTATAGCCAGGTGTTAAAGAATAAAATCGCAAAAGAATATCCCTTGTAGGCTTAAATTAAATTTTAAGCAGTAAGTAAGGTAGCTAGTATTGAGCTTTACACTGATGAGCTGAATTTAGAAAAGAGACTGAGGATTCCCCAGGATGCCTTTGTTACTTTACTAGCTGATACATTTGGTAAATTCATCAGGTTAGTTTTTTTGGATTTGGCGTCTCATAAGGGTGTTCTACTGGCTTAGGCTTATGACAGAAGTGACTTACCACCCACCTTCCCCTTGGTAGGATCCGTCATCCATGCATACCGGGTTGTTGTAATGGGCCTGACACCATTTATTGGGGCTCAAGGCCAAGTGAATTATTTTGTAAACATTAAAGTTCTTCCAAGGTTGCCCCAGTGATCATCTATCTCCTAGACACCAAGAGAAGTTTGATATAACTTTATAGTCTGTCTACTTTTTATTTCAGATGAATATTGTATGTACTTTTGAGGTATTACAAGTTACAAGTAACAGATTCGTTGTTTGCAGCTCCCAACTAATCACCTACCTCCTATGCTCCAATTGAAGTATAAATTTGATTCTGTAGCCAAATTTAATGCTTTTCTGCCTGTGTAGATAGATACACGATTAAACTTTTGAAGGGAAAGTTTTTGAGGCATTACAATGGATTCAATGCCTGCAGGTTAAGAAACTGAGATCTCTATTCCGCCCAATTCGCCAGTCTCATTTGAAGGACAACCCAGTTGTTCAGCAACCTGCATCTTCTTCTAATTTACTTTACGTCACTGAGGAAGAATACCGCACCTTTGGTCTGCGACCAGAGCTACGTGTCTTGAGGCAGGATAGAGTTTCCAATGTTTCTGTCCCAGAATCTTACAGAACTAGTCAAGAGGAGCATATCTTCAGGAGCCCTGCCCCAACATACAGGGATTTACCCTCCACGAAAGAGCTTATCTTCAGGGACAAGGCTCCAGCATATAGGGATGTACCTTCCACACAGGAACAAATTGTTGGAGAACCTGCTCATGTATATCGGAGTTTACCTGCACAGTCGGATCAGACTGTTCACTCCAATCCAGTTCTTCTTAGTGAAAATGAGTATCGGATGTATGGTCTGAGAGGTCGAACTGCCGAATCTCCCCAGGTACTAGGCACAACCAAACGGATGATTGAGCTAGATCACTTCCGAGAGAGTCAGTATCTCTCCAGTAATTATCATGGAACCTCATCTGATCCTTACGCAAGGTTACCAGGAGGTGGAGCTGCTACTTATGAGGTTTACACCCATACACGTCCAACTGATGCGAGGTCTGAACTTTATACTGTTGATTACCAATTACCAAGAAGGGTAGCTGATGAAGGATTATATTCTTCGCCGTATGCTTCCCATAATGGGTCAGAGTACAATCAGAGAACTCACCATCTTAGAGATCCAGCTGACCATGCGTTTGTACCAGTCTCATCTCGATACTCGGACAATTACAACCAGGGAAATCACCAATTTGGAGCTCCATCTGACCATGCGTCTGCACCAGTCTCATCTCGGTACTCATTCGCAGGTGCCTCATATTCCTATAGGTAACTGTTGTTTCTGTAATGATTGGGTGGTTTTCAGCGTTGATTCCTGCTACCTTGCGAGGATTGGAGTTTTTAAATGGCAGTTTCCCTGGCAAATACATTGGATTGATATAGCTGGACAATCTCCTCGTTGGATTGTCGGTGTTGGTCTACGATCCTCAGCATGAGAAGTCTAATTGGTTAGATGCATGAGAAGTCAGTCTGTTGCATCCTGAAGAAGCATCTGTCGAGATGAAAGGGACAGTAATGGCTTTGACATGCATCATCATCAAGCACCTCGGTTAAGGCTGCATTCCAATCTCAAATGTTGCGGTTCTTTTTAAGTTTGTTTTATCTTAGTTGTTTATCCCCTCTTTCAAGGGGTTTGATTTAAAATCGGTATTCAACTGTATAATATGGGAGTTGCAAAAGAGGATACTTCAACTGATTGTAATGTCTGAGGCAGGAATGCAGATACTGCCTCATCGCCAGGCCTAATACAAAGAATCAGTTTTAGAACACTACACTCACCGGCTGTGTTTTGGTAGAAAGCAGACTCGTTTGAACTGCTTGGTGATGACTAATTACTGAGACATTTTCATGGCTTTATTATGAGTTGTTAAAAGTTCTGTATTTTGTTGTAAATTAAAAAAAAAAGAAACAGGTATCAAAAAAGCATTTCTTAGAACTATCTGTAAGACTTGTTGATCATAAAGCTAAGTTTCGTGGTGACCTTCTAATTTCGCATTGTAGGATGAGCTTCTTTGACGCTTGACTCCAAAAATGAAATGTAAGAGTCATAATAAGGAAAATTTTCGTTTTGGGTGCCTGACATATTGCATAATTCCACTTTGGGTGCCCGTCGTTTGGATATTTCCGTTTAGGGTACCCGACAACGATACCTAATTTCACTTAAGGTGCTTATCTCCTAACGACGTTAAATTTTCTGTTATAATGTCCCAACTCATCCTTTTCCACTGCTTCTCCTCCAAACCCCACCCATTATTCCCATCCTACTGGCTACTGCCCAGCCACACCCCCTCATCCCCCTCACATCCCCTCCCCCCTCCAAACTGCAGCGCCCCACTCCCACCACTCATCCCCCCAACCCCACCTCCCCCTCCCAACCGCCTAGGCACACTTGCCTTTTCCACCTCGCCTCTCACCCCCTCCCAACTACAGCCCCACGCCCCCACCCCTCATCCCCAAGCCCCACCTTCCCTTCCCATCCCCACGCCTAGGCACACCTACCTTTTCCCCCTCATCCCTTATCCCCCTTCAACCCGCCCAGCCCCAACTCCCCCTCCCTCCCTTCCACCCGCCCAACCCCACCCTAGGCGTGGGGTTGCAGTTGGGAGGGAGGTGAGGCTGCGCGACTGGGATGGGAAAGTGGGGCTTGGTGGTGGGAGGAGCCAAGGGAGATGAGGGGTGGGGCTGGGGCATTAAAAGTGAGGGTGTGAGAGAGAGAGTCAATGGGCAGGGGAGGTGATGAGTTTGTAATGACGGCTCTGGTGGTGATGAAAACGACGTGAGAGGGAGGGGGTTGTTGAGCGACACCACGGGTTGATGAAGAAGGTTGTCGGAAAAGTTGATGGTCGAACATGGTGGTGGAAGGGAGAAGGGGTGGCGACTAGGAGGTGGGTAAGAGTTGTCCGGATATGGTGGTGGGGATTTTGGTGAATCAGGAGGGGAGAGGTGAATGGAGTATTGGGTTGATAATGGGTTATGGAGGTGGTGGACTGGTGGGTGATGGTTTGATTGTGAAGAAAAGAATAAAATGGAGGAAACCCGTCCATTGAACGTGTGCTCACGTTACTATGTCTAACGGTTTCTTAACGGCCAGGTATTATGTATCATTGTTGGGTACCCTAAACGGAAATCTCCAAAATATGGGCACCCAAAGTGGAATTATGCAATATATCGGGTACCCAAAATGGAAATTTTCCAAAAAAAAAAAAGGAAGTGAAAAGGCACGCTTGAAGGGCCGATTCGACCGTTTCATATACGATCTCGCCAAGCTCCGTTCTCTCTCGTTTCTCGACCTTTTTCCGTGATTCTTTCTCCTAATCTCATCTACAGGTAAATAGCTTCAAATCCATATTCTATAGCTTTCATTTTCGCTTACTTTTGAGCGAGATATTTCGTGCTTAAGTTGGTCGTTCGTCCTTTCATCGACTACTTTTGTGGAGCTTCGTTCTCCCTCGTTTCTTCATGTTTTTGCGCGATTATTGATTCTAAATTCATCTACAGATCAAGGTTTTCGCATCCATGGTTTTTGATTTTAATTTAGTGCATGTTTCAAGTGTTAAAAAACTCGCCAAAGTTGTTGTTGTCATACGGTTTTGCCAGACTTTCGAGTTCTTTGTTCTTCTTTGTTTTCTGCAAAGTTATTGTGTTTAATCTGGCTCTTTGATCATTAATAGATGGTTTTAGGATGTGGTTTCAGTTTCGTGGGTTTTGGTTGAGTTATTTTGAGTTTGCGGGTTTCGGCGAAAACCGTAACTCCGTTTTTGTGCGGCTGATTGACTGGGTTTTGGGGTGCGATTCTTGTCTGAATTTGATGTGTATGATGTATTGGGTACTTCCTAGGTTGACAGGTCAGTCTGGTTGTCGACAGTTGAGGGTCTCGTTGGTATTCGTTTGGTAAGACCATGCGCTTAAGCGCATGGATAAGAGAGGGGGAGATTGCTTGCTATTGTTGGGTGTTGGTTGCTTTGGGTGTTGCTGTTGTGTTGTTGATGGTTGGTGATGGGGCGTTGTGGATAGGATGGCCGAGAGGAGCAGCAAGTCTGAGTGGTTGTTTGCGGGTTTGTATGTGCGTTTGTTTGTGGTGTGCGAAGCTGCTGGCCGAGGAGGGACTGGCCGCGGCTGGCCACTGTTGGCTGCTATAGTGATCAAGTTGCAGCCTCGTGGGAGGGTGCTCGGCCATTTGGCTGAGTTTCTTGAGTGTCTTAGTGTTATGTCGGGTTTGGGTTGCTCGGGTTCATGTCTTTAGATGTGGTCTAGGTTGTTCTAGCTTAGTTGTTATTGGTAAGTACATGATAAATTAAGTTATGGTGATATAAGGTTAAGGTTGGGTTATAGTCTTGTTTAGGTATTAAGTTATTTATCTTCCTTTTCAATAGTCAAGTATATAATTAATCGGGTTTAAGAATATTGGGAAATATTTAGCTAACTCGGAGTTGAGTAATTATTTAAGACCTCTTGGATATACTTTGTATAGAGCGGGTTCGTGACGAAGCCATTTCTAGATTGAAGTACTAAACCTCAAGTTTCTAATTTCTCAAGGTAAGTGGATTTACTAAAACACCCTTGTAACTGACTATGTGATTTACCGAGTTTAAACGAGCATGTTTGGTATTTTATCGCTTTTTAAACCATGGCTTATCGATTATAAACTTCTATGATTTTATTATGTGAAATAAAATGG
>CAAKMY010067940.1:0-37040 GCA_901111285.1 Corrigiola litoralis
CGATGTGGGACAATAAGATTAACAATTTTACATCCAAGCATTAAGACATTTTATAAGGACTTTAAAGGTCTTCCCTTCCTTTTTTTATCGATGTGGGACTAAGAGTATTGTATTAGCTTTTCTTACACTTGTATACTTTTATGTGTGACTTATTATTATTCTTTCTTTCTTATAAAATAATTACATTTTTAAGAAGTCGAGTATCTCGCGAGCTTTTCGAGTCGAGCTTGGGCCTACTCGAGTAGGCTCGTTAGAAACTCGAGTCGAGTTCGAGCTCGAGTCGAGTTTTCACGAGTCGAGTATTGATCGAGCTTTGACCGAGTCGATCTCGAGCAGCTCGCGAGCGGTCTCGTCTCGTTTACACCCCTAATTCGAACCCCCTAAAACTGGTCAAACCCTCTAATTTTGCCCCAACAAGCTATTTACCAAACAAGGCCTTAGTCGGCACAAAGTCTTGGGAGAGGCCGTCTATTTTTACCTTAAAAGTAGACCAAACTATGCTGCCCAGTAAAGGCATATAAATCAACAACTCAATTTGGGCTCGAATGGTGCTTAAGAAAATTTAGTTTAAAAAAAGTTGGTCTACTTTTATAATAAAAATAGACGATCTTTTCTAATAGTTTATGTTTAGTGGGACGGGGCGAGTTAATAGCGGGTCATGGAAAGTAAGTGAAAAGGTAGATATTTTAATTTTTTTTCTTAGCTTAGATGTTTTAATTTTTTTTTATTAACTTATTATTCATTAACATTATATTGTCGGACTTTTATGTTTTTTAAACAAACACAGGCCATTTCTTTGTGCGGTGGTGTTGGTGTGCGGGGTGAGGGGTGAAGGGGAGATGCGCGAGAGAGGGAAAAGGAGATAATAAACCCTAGTGGGATAAGGGTGTTTGTTTTGTGGGAAGTACTAGAGGGTGAAGGGTTGTGTTGTGGCCCAATGAGTTGGGTTGGTAGTTTTGTGTTGGGCGATTCATGGGCTTTTATAGAAAATGTAAGCCACGAACTAAAATATCAAGGCAACTAGACATGTCAAACGGGTCGGGTTGTGTAGATTACGAGTTAGGTTGTGTAGAATACGGGTCATGTGTATGCGGGTTTGAGAGTTTGTAGTGGGATAATAAGGGTGTGTTTGGTAAGTCATTTTAGTCACCTTATTTGACTAATCTACCATATTTAATCAAAATTTCAGTCACCTTAGATTTAAGGTTGTTTGGTAATATAATCTGAAATACATTTAAGTTGGCTGAAAAAAAAAAAAAAAAACTACTTGGGTTACCTGTAAAAAAAAATCAATCACAAAAAATTGTTTCTATGACATGAGGTCACACAATTTAATAACACAAATTTAGGTGTGTAGTACTATCTATGTGTGTCAAGCTTCACCCCCATCAACACTTGAGCTTGTGAGTATAGACACACAACTGATGTGGTATATATACGACTAGACACACCATTGATTGATTTCTCATGTACGTTGAGAGAAAAGAGAGAATGATTGGTGTTGCTATTCATGTAACAGATATGTTTTTGTGCCTATACATCTTTGTAGGATCGTAGAAGGTACGTAAAACAAATTTAACCTAGAAGTCGGCTCGTCATTAACTTCAAGATCATGATCATCGGCTATAAATTAAAAAGATTATCAAAGTGTATCAAAGTGGAAGTATATTGGTAAATTCTTTGCATGATTTTGTTTTTTCTAGCTAGCACTACTTTAGCTAAACTAGGTTCATTCTGTTGTTCATCAACTATTCTTGCCGTGGCCTAGCCATCCACAAGGAGCTCAATGCTCGGAGCCGGTGGAAGTACTCCGCAATGGTCAGAAAACACCTTGCTGCTTGACGCGTTGTCAGAATTTGATGCAGCCGGTGTAAGGTTTGGTGCCTCAAACTATCGGCCTGTAAATTCATTTCATCATCATGTAAATGTTCATATTGGTGCTTCAATGTAGGTAAAATAAAGTAGTTTAGTTGCAATTAGAAAACTCATCCCGGCTAGATTTGCACTCAGTATAACAACAGAGTTACATCTACACAATATTTGGGAACCAAAAATAAAAATATCAGCTACAAATGCATACTCCTTTGATATAGCATCCCTATATGTTGATACTCGGTTGTTATCACTCACACTGTAAAATTATGAATTTTCTCACATTAAAAAGTAGGATATTCAACTCAAACAGACATTATTGGGCTTTCCTCAATTCTCAAATAGCAGTGTCATGTGAAAACTATATATGTGAATGTGAACTTGACTTCCAAGAGCATATTAGAGCATGTAGAATAAGGCTTATTAATTCACACTATAGGTAAAATTCAGCTGTTGATCACTGACAATACTAAAGGATTGTTGAAATAAACATATGTTTGTTTTGACTTTGGGGTAAATGGGTTGTTAGAATGTCAATTGGGCGAATGAATAAAAATGAAATACACGGTGGTAATTTGGTCTTATTAAGCTTGGTAATTGTCCACTTTCCAGAAAATTGATCAGCTAGTAAAATGGTCTTAGAAGATAAGTAAAAAGCACTCTACAGTGCACGTAAGATTCTTAGTATCAAGACAAGATAATGACAAAGAAAGGAAAGCTTCATTTTATTAATGAAAATTGCTTAGGAACGAGTAGTAAGTGCATAACCTATGTACATAGGTCTAGTTCAATGCAAGCAGAGAGCAAAAAATATTTGAAGAAACTGTCTATTTTAGTCTAAAAATAAATCAAATCATGTTGGCCTAATAAAGACTTATAAATTCATAACTCAATTTCAGCTTCTAAGTGTTAAAAAAAAATTTATCTTATGAAAAGTTGGTCTATTTTTATAATAAAAATAGACGGTCTTTTCTAATAATTTGTGCAGAAATATAATGTAATATAAAATTCATGTCAACAACTCCTTTGAATACAAGGTTCAAGTAAGAGTCTTGTTATCCATCATTTTATAGGCTCCTTGAATAACAAAAGGGAAATTTGTACTATTCTAGTTTTCTTACTTACTTTTTTTTTTTTCTCCTAGAATTACTAATTGACCAAGTAGTAGTAGAATCGATATCTAGGTCTCGTGTTCAAATTTTTTTTTAACCAATCATTTCTTGTGTGAAACGTTTTTACCTGCCAATTGCATATGACGAGACCACCTCAATTTACGAAGTAAGAAGTTAATACTATTTTTGAAAAAAGTTGATTGTAAAATCATCTTAATTTGCTTAATATACTTTTGAGTTTTTTGATTAGCATCTACTAACACGCTTTAGACATGTTACATTATTCTTACACGCTATATCAATGTCGTTTGATTTGATAGGACACCTTATTAAGCCTTAGTATACCTATCAATGATAAATATAACTGTCTCAGTACATCCAATAACACACTTCGGACTTAAGAAATTAATTAGTTGGTCTTGAACGTTAAACTGATTTCCACAGTCCTTACTTTATTTTTATTATTTTTGAGTACATAGTGCTTACTTACTACTACTTCTCATGTCCATACACTCTCCACTTCTTGATAAATGACTTGGATAATTGTTAAAAATATGTGGACAGAGCATGAAGTTGAAGAAAGTAGTAAAGATACTCTAAAGAGACGGAGGTAAAAGAGATGGACTGAAAAGGGCATATGTAAAAAAGAGAAATGGGAGGATGGGCCACGAAGTCCCGTAAGTCAAGCGGTTATGACCCTGACATCATGCATATTATGGGCCTAAAGAGATCTTCCGATGTTTGATATTATATGTGGACCCCAGCCCTGTGTCTTGGGTTCTAACTTCCTAATCTCAATGGTCCGAGTGTCCATAAATACTCGCGTGACTATTCCTTCGCCCTTCGCCCTTTCCCATAAAACGGTTAGTTAGTAACATGGAGTCCTTGATTCTTTCTTTTCTTCTGTTTTCCCAACTGGAATCAGTATCTCGCCGTTGTGAAGTATAATTATTTTTACTGAAAATGAGAGCTCATATTTAGTTTTATAAATAAATCCATATCACTGATGCATCTGTTGGTAGTGATATTTTAAGGTCCAATTTAGCATAGTCAATGTGATGCATGCAAACGTAATGAATTTAATCATGTGAGTACAATTACCTTGATAATAGTAAATTATTCCTTCTAAATATATTCACCATAATTATTTCTAGCCGAGATAATAAAGACCATAAGATTGATTATTTAGATGGAATGAGAAACATCTGGCAAAATTAACTCATAAGGTCACTGAAAATTGATATGGTAAGTGAAAATTGATAAGATAACTTTAAACTGATAAATTACATGAAAAACTAAAATTGATAAGAGCTATTGGTTTATCATAAGAATTTGGTAACATTAGCTGATATTTTGTAAAATGAAATGAAAAATTAAATTTTATTTAAAAACTTTAGAATATTTGGAAATAACTAAGGGCATAAAAGATACAAAAAAGTAAGAACCACCACATTGTAAAATAATATTACACCTTAGAAAGTTAGATAAGGTTAATTGCATGTTTTACCAAACAACCTTATTATGGTTGAGGAATTAAAACTCAATCATTATAAAAAACACTTTTTAAGATACGAATTACTTGATAAGATCGTGACAATAATAGCCATAAGATTCCATCAACTTCAAGATGTTTACTAGATAATTTTTTATATATAGCATTTAGTCATTTTTTTTAAATAACCATTTGGTCATTTTGTATATGCGTGGTTAATAGATTATTAGATCGGTGTATATGGATTTCATATATATATTTGGATTTTTATAAAATACTGGACACATTTTATAAAAAACGCAAACTCAAACAATCATAAAATTTAGTATAAAAGAGTAATGATTCTTAGGTATGGTCGATATATTTTCAAGAAAGAGTAATAAAATGTACATAGATCTCTAACTATGTTGTTCGTTTCAATAATAACAAATCTATTCGCCCTCAAAAATAAAAAAATAATAACAAATTTATTCATGATTGCATCTTTTCTTTGGAACTAGTTGCATGCTTAAGGCTTTCTTTTCCTTTAATATGATGCCAATGTTATAACAAATCCAACACATAAACAAAATTAATCTATGTGCCAGAAAAAATAGCTAATCCGACTTGCTAAAATGGTCCCTAATTAAACTAAAAAAAATAGCAGTTGAGAGGCATCCAGTCTAATCAACCTTCAATAATCAAAGCCGAAAAATTAAGTTCAACTAAGTTGGTGTGGAGAGTGTTTAAGCATAAGAGGCTAAGAGCCACGTACCAATGTATATAATACAAGCTGGAGGTGTCATTATGCTAATGTCCCATTCTAACCAGAACACTAGGGTTTTTTCTTTCCCCTAAATCTTAGGGTCCATTTCATAAAAGAATACATCCTTTTTGAGACTCTTTTTTAATAATGAGCTGGATGTAGTAGGTTATCTGATTGGAGTAGGTTTTCCAACCATAGCCATCCCCTGATTCTTTACTTCTATTTTTGGTCCCACTCAGTTCCTAAATCAAGCAACATCTCTTCCCAAATATATTTATCTTTATGACATTCACACTCTCCCTTCCATTATTTCGTAACAAAATTACTGCCATCATTCCTAGCTGGCTTACTTTTTTTTTTTTTTTTTTTACCATAAGTCAACTAATTTACAATCACTTTGTCACGGGAGAAAATCTATACCATAGAGTTATTGCTTATTTGTAAAGTATAGCTAAGCATGGTGATTATTGAGCATACCTGTCTTACAAAGTTCTCCATAGTAGAGAGTTTGTTCATGGCAAGAGCCATCTGACCCATGTAATTAGTCATGTTAGGAGGGCAGGTCAAGGCATCTGACGCGATGACTTCTGAGAGAGATTGATGCAGTACTTCCTGCCCTTGGGAAAGGGCCTCTTCTGCTTCTTGAGTCGATTGTTGCAATCCGTATATGCCCATCAGTTGTTGCTCAGTCAAGGGATCAATTTGTTGCAGAATTATCTAAAAATACATTGCACCCACCAAAAAAAATTCCAACAGTTGTTAGGTTAATGTGTCAGATTCTTAACTTATTACTTACTAGTAACCAAAAAATGAGATGAAAATGGGTCCAAGAATCAACAGTATATGAGGAGGAGAATATTTAGGAGCAGTAGTAAGAGCCGTGCAAGTTTGTTCACATTTGTGTATGGTACTGCCAATATGGTGTTGTAGCCATAAGTAGAAGTAACAGACATAGCTTTAGGGTTCAGGCCAAATAATCACCTAACTTCAGCTCTTTTTATGGGAATTTTCTTCAAGATTCCTTCATTTATTTTGAAAGCCTGCATGAGATCTTCCCCCCATCCCCAACTCAGAGACAAATTTCTCCATTCCAACAGAACCTGTCTTATTATATCTGTCTTTACCTTATAATATATCTCCAATTTCGTGCAATCATCCGTATCATTCCATGCTTTTATGATCCCAACAATTAGAGAAAGGTTTGCCAAAAGTACGGCACTAACAAAATATATTCAGAATACATTAATTTGAACAGTGGTTTAACTAGGGCTTTCTACTATGTGCACAACTATATAACAATGTTTACTTTTACTGGGTAGCTAGGTTGTGCAGTCTAAGCATACCTTGATGAGCTCCGATGGCCGGAAACCGCCCAACCACATGAAGCAACGCTCAGCAGGGGTCTTCCACATGCCGGACACAAGGTGAAAGACGTCGGTTTTCGCCACCATGCTCTTGAGGTTCATCACCACATCATAATGAGCCAAGCAGTTGTCTACATACATTTTGAGTTCATTCTCTGGTAAATGTTCTTGTACTGCAGCACGGAGCTCACAGGTCAAACGATGGTGTTCCTCAAGCCACCTTGTGTACTCCAAGTCAAACACTGCAGCATCTACAAAAATGATATTTGTTTGTTAATTACCATTGTCAAATTATTGGTAGGGTGTGCTAGCTATGTATGACTAAAATATTCAAACAATTTTTAAATGCTCAAGAATCAATTAATTTATTAATAGTTGAACATACAACTTGATACATAGTTTTAATTTTTTTATGATAACTTGTATGACTGAAAAACCTATGGAAGTAGTACCTGAGCTGATGTTGGCAACACCAACTGGGATTCCTTGGTCTCCGCCGCCTCCCCCTACACCTCCTCCAAAAAATATACCCTACACATAATTGAAAATGTCACAATGGTGTGCCACATGATGAACTAAATTAACGTACGATGCTAATTAATTTCAGAATTTAACATACCTGAGCTCTGGCCCTTTGAAGCTCCTGCTCTAACTGTGCAAGTCTAATCCTACTTGTTTCTAACTGTTGAACATAAGCCTGCAAATATTGAATGGACCAATTAAAATAATTTAAGAACAAGCTAGGTACATTGTGTGAAGTGGTTGATAATATATAGTACTAGTTGAATAAGAGAGCTCAACGAACAGTAATGACTAATGACCAAAAAACATGTATGTATTTGTAAAGACAAATCTATGACCGTACGTGCATTTGACTAACCTTTTTTCTAAGCCTGCTTTTTCTTGCTGCTTCTCTATTCTGAGCAAGTCTTCTAAGAGTCTGGTTACAAGCAAAAGTGAAAGCGTTGTTATCGTTGAAGATTGAGATCAGAAAACTCTTTGCTTTCTTTTATAAAATACTAATTAATTATCATATGACTTTGGTTTATTCATGACTAAACAAATGTAACGAGATAACAACCTTAGGGTCGGGTGTTTTAGGCCCTTCCTGCTCTGAGCTTGATGTTGGACCTTTGCGGTTTCCTTCACGCTGCAACAAAAAAATTTCAAAGGAACATATTTTTAAACCCCATTTGATTACAAAGATAATGATAATAATCCCCATTTCAATAAATAATTAAGGTTTTAATAATCATTTCATAGCTTACCTTGATAGACTTAGACTGTTCAGCAGGTCCATCATTTGGATTCTTGGGTTTATTATTATTGTTGTTGGACAACTCCATTGCTGTTGGCTGCTCTGATGGTCTCTTCGAACCGCCACTCTTTGATTGACCTCCTCCTAATACTCCAGAAGTGCTCCCCTATTTGCATTACACATATCAATATAATCAACTAAAGAATTTCGACTAATTAATTATCAGCATGCTACTACTATAATTAAAAAGCTTAACTTTTTTTTGGTAAACTTAAAAAAAAAACATTGTTTAACTTGAAGATGAAGAAAGAACTAAAATGATGAGCAAATAATGGTTTAGGTGCATGTAAATGAAGTAGTTAAGCTTGAAGATGGTCAATTAAGAAACCTTCTTTTGTCAGAATTTAAAGTAAGTATACCTTTGAGGATGGTTCAACATGCATAGGTTGGGATGGAAAAATGTTTAGAGTAGGTGGCCTCATTCCTCCTCCTCCACCTCTTCCAGGTGGTGATGATGTTGATGAGTTATGATTTTCTGCACAAGCCCCAATAAATCAATAATCATTTAATCAAAAGCTAGCTAATCATAAAGACCACAGTAATCATATGAAAAATTGCCAAACATGTGAGAATCTGGTGTACTTCATAAGATGGTAATTATTGAAGGATGACTCAACTTTGATAAGCCTAGAGAGAAAGAGGAATAGAGATGTCAGATGAGAAGAGAGAGTCACTTGAGAAGTGTATGGGAAAGGTATAGGCATGCATTTGGAGCCAATTCTGACACCACTCTTATTAGAACAGATAAAGGGATCGAGAGAAAGAAACAAATACCCTTTTCTGTACTCATCATAAAAAAAAAAAGAGCTTGGTATAATTTCATATATACACCCTCAAAAAATACTTGTTTTATTTCATCTGATGATTTGGTCAAAAGTGGGCTAAGTACGGCAGATTTGTTCATCAGAAGTACTTGATCATGCTTTTGTTATGACCCAATCACACCCTCGAAGAATCTTCTTCACCAGCAAAAACTGATAAAAGGAAAAGAAGTACACAGGTAATTCAAAGAAAAGGAAAAAGGGTAAACGAATAAAACTCACGTCGTTGTTGTTCATGATCAGTTTGTCCATCAAGGTAAAGGAAAAGGGCTTGATCTAGTTCTCCTAGGTCATATGCAGCTCCTGTTGCTGTTGTACTAATACTCTCTTTATTCTCAGCTCCCCTAAAAAAATGAGCACATACATAATAAATCAAACGGTATAATATAGATAAAACAAATTATCATCATCATATACATGACGAAAATATGTAAAGAGGGGTTTTATTTTTTTATGTGAGGTGTGTTACATGTAGTGGTTCCCAGGAAGGGTGGATGATGATGGAGAAGATTGCATCATGCTAAATGAAATATTGTGCTGATGATGCTGAGGAACTTGTTGGTTTTGTTGCTGATGCTGATGATGCTGTATGAGAGAAAACTGATGCAAGTCTAAGGCTTTAGAAGTTGAGCTTGAAGTTGATGTATTATTATTAGTACTACTACTAGAAGTTGCCATGAATGGAACTCCAGTAAACTGCTTCATTTCTTGCTCAGCTGCTTCTATACCACCTAGAAATCTCATGTATGAATTGAAATATAGAGAAAGTCTAAGTTATGGAGCAGAAAGGGAAGGTGTAAGTGAGGCGGTTTGGATTGGAAACAGTGATGAATAGCGAGCGAGGATAAAATGGAAAAAAGTAGGGATTGAATTCAATGCAAAGGAAACAAACTATAGGACAGCTCTATACTTCTTTGTTTGCCTGTAGTATTGTTTAATTTTTTAAGTCTTAGAAAACTAGACGACTTTGTTCCTCACCCAACCAAAAATGAGAGAAAGCGGTGTTGAGGTATCAACTCTTAATAAAATCACGGTTTGAACCGGGTTTTTTGAGTTAGAGTTGCTGGATTTTAGGTTCTTTGTCTAAGGAGGAGGACGAATATGCCCTGTTTAGGTAGTGAGATTTTTCACTTTTTAATTAATGGAAAGACGTAACTGCTTGGAAGACTATTATTGTTGCTTTGTTGGGGTTTTGGCATGCTATATTGAAGAACTAATAAATGTCAAAGCTGGCTTTTATAGTGGTTACTGAAATTTACATCTATATAAATTGATATAATAAAATAAAATAAGTATCTAGTCAATAGATTGATGCATTGGGGTAAATCTTTGACAATTCCATCAGTATTTTCTCCAAGTTCATAAGGGAAAATGATATCCAATTATGAACGTACGATAATGAATCCACGGAATCTGTACATATATTTGAAGTTTAATATGAGTACCAAAAAAATATTTGAAGTTTAATTAAGTAAGATGATTTAATCAAAATTTGTCTAAGAAAGGATTAAACTTATCAATTCGAAGCGATGTCGGCATTTTGATATGCAATCTGCATGGATCCTTTGACTCTTGCTGCATGATTAGTATCTACGTTTTACATTATGATGCATATGGTATCCAAATCTAATTAGAAGTTTGCAACAAGGGGACTTTTTCCACAACAAAGTTTAACAAGTAAGCATGAGAAATTTGTGTGTGTCCAAAAGTTTTGGAATAGGCCGCCTTCTTTTATCATAAAAATAGACGGAGTCATGTTAACCCAATGAAAAGATATAATCTTTTATTTAATTTGGCTTAGAGAAAGCTTGACTAGATTTAGCTAGGAGCTCAACGACCATTTCTAATAATTGTGTATGTGCATAACCAATCGTGTCTGTAGTAAAAAGTGAGGTGTTGTGAATGCTATGTCGTAAGTTTGAATAATTCCTTTTTAAATACTAGTTATTGGAATCGGCGATGTATATTTCAAGGGAAAACTTCATGATATTTCCTCTTTCATGACCAACTTGGTTGATGTGAATTTTTGGGGTAGTCTTAAAAAGAAAAGGAGACTCTTTTGGGAGGGGTCCAACGAGCTCTTTACAAACAATTTTATGTGGAAATCTTCGCTTAATTAGGAGTTCAGTGAGGTTTCGGACACAAAGAGATGTTTTGGAAGCTTTAAGGAGAATTGGCTTTTAGAGGGGAACAAGAACAACAATTTTTTCACAAATCTATCATCCTTAAAAGGGCTGAAAATAGAATTGTTTAATTAGTTGCTTAGTTCCATTATTGGCTTTATACTTTAGGGGGCTGACACAACCGATTCGTTGAACTTATATGTCACTCCTGACTTTGTGACATTTTGTTATGTCCCTCCACCCTTCCAAATCTCTTGGCATTGCGGCTTCATGCCCTCTTCTATCATATGCACAAAACACCATTTGTTGAGACCTTATGACCTTTGTTCAAGGAATTATTTGAGGCTAAGGATATTCTCCTCTAAAATGAAAGAAACTAGTATTGCTTCATCCGTCCTTATACTATTGACGACCCCATCTTCGTTGGCTAGTTTAGCTACTCTCATCTCCTCTTGTGCAACGTACCATGAATATTATTATGAACCAAATATGTCTTGTATCAAGGCAAAAAATCAACAACTTCAAGAGTACACTTTTATTCTCTCCCAATAGCGATCCTAGGGTATCCGACCTTATTTCGTAAGATCTTAGTGTCCCCTCTAGTTGTGACCTAGACACCTATCTAAGTTTCCCTCTCACACCTAAGAGACCCTCTCTCACCCAATGTAACTACATCATTGTCAGAGTCCAAAATAAGCTAACAAATTGAAAGCCATAAATGTTGTCGAAAGTAGGAAGACTCATCCTCATTAAGACTTCTCTCCATTCCTGTTGTGCTCAATGTAATGTTTCCACATTTTCTATGAAAACCCTATAACATTGTCTCCATTAGTAATGAATTCTTCTATGGGAATTTATTTGATAAGAAGACCACTCATCTCCTCTATTAGAATATGGTAACAAGTCCACCTGAATGTGGAGGCCTTAGTATTAGGATAAGTAAAATCATAAATGAAGTGCGCACGGAATTGTTATAGTTTTTGCTAACATTATATAATTTATTAACACATTTATTTTTGATTGTATGACTTATACATGCATAAGTTATCTTACTTAACTTATAAATTGAAATTATGTGCAATATGGTAATTAATCATTATAATAGAGTGTAACTCACAAAATTCTTAATAAGATTGCATAATAATTGAAAATTCAATGTGTACAAAGTTATATATAAGGAAATACTACATTCAGTTTATACTACATTCAGTTTGTTTCTTTATTATATTGTCGAGCTTTTCTGTTTAGTGGGTATTTGATGGTAATTATATCTTCCCAACATGTGGGACTATTGTGGACTACTATAATCGTATAATCTAACATGACTTTTTGACTATGACAGGCCATATAGAGTATGGGTGAAAGTTATTTGGACTAAGTCTAAAATCCAGTCAAATCCAAACAGAATTAGCTATTTGAATTGAACTTTTAAAATTCGATTTGGATTCAAAAATCTAAGTCTATTATAGTTCGATTGGACTTGGGCTCAGGAATTTGGAGTCCAAAGTCCAAATTACAGTCCAAATTTATAAACTAAGAAATTGTGCGCTTTAAAATTCTAGAACTTTGTCTGGCAAAATTGTTTCCTACTTTGAGCCTTTGAGTTTGACCACCTGTACAACTTGAGAGGGATGTCACAACATTTTGTTGCTTAGAAATTCTTCGTTTGCCTTTTAAGTTTAAACTCATTATGAATTATGGAACTTATTTAATACGAATTGTAATATTTGAGTTTTTTAAAAATAATTTATCGAAACGGGGTTGAATTTTTTTATTTTTTTCTTAGTCTTTATTGTATAATAAAAAATAGTGTAAAATGGTCAAAATTTTTAGAGGAAAAAATATAATACCAAAAATTTGGACTTTTGATTTGGACATTGGACTTGACCAATATTAAGTGGTTTCGATTGAACTCAAATTAATTCAGAATAGATTTGGACCCAAAAGTCGAGTCCAATATATTTCGGATCGGAGTTGGACTAGGAAAAGTCCAAACCAAATCGACTGATTTGCACCCATAATTCAGAGTACTAAATATTAACCGCGACGTACCGTATCACCCGATACATCCACAATGGGGTTTTAGGTCACACATCTATAATATGCTATTGTATACACTACAATTTAGCCACTACAACCACGATTCCAAAGATACTTCCACAATTGCAATCAAAACCGAAATCGAGATTAATACCATGGATTGAATGACATAATTATTATGTTTGGTTATTTTTGGAAAATCTTTTTAAATATTTATTGTAATTATTTATAAGTTTTACTAGTATATGATGAATAAACTTAATTATGTTAGTCATTTTTCATCATTATTGTAGTGTAATAATTATTGTTATCGTTCCCCTCTTCAGTTTTTATCTTTTTAATTGTATGGATAAACTTAATTATATAAGATCCGTATAATTAGAAAGCCAAGTGATAATTTGATTGCATTTTTTTCGAAATAAAAAGCAGGGCAATCATATCATCTACCTATATATCTATCTGTATCTATCTATACTAATACTATTAAAAGGCGTTGCAAGTATGAGAAGCCGCCACATTGTGATACCCCACATTTGTGATAGAGAAATGATGAGTGTTTAAGAGGATTGATAGTACTACTGATACCAACAAGATGCATCTTTTTTTCAGGGAGCCCATTTACTTAGAAACTCCACAGTTAAGCGTGCTTAGTTGGGAGTAGTAAAAGGATGGGTGACCTCCTTGGAAGTTTCACGGGTGTGCACAAGTGAAGACAAATTGCACTGAAAAAGATCAGTTTTGGTACAGTGGGGTCAGTACACAGGCTGGGGAGCCACATTTGGTGACATTAACCAGCCCGTAAGGGGTTGGGCTGTTACAAATGGTATTAGAGCAACCCTACGACCGTGTGCTGAGCTGTGGTGGTGAAGGGTAGTTCAGTCACCTAGCAGAGGTGTATTCTGGGAATGTTTGTGAGTGGATTGCATGTGCAACAAGGACGTTGCACTCTTTTAGTGGGGGTGATTGTGATACCCCACATTTGTGATAGATAATTAATGAGTGTTGAAGAGGATTGATAGCACTACTCATACCAACAAGATGCATCTTCTTTTCAGGGAGCCCATTTACTTAGAAACTCCACAGTTAAACGTGCTTGGCTGGGAGTTGTAAAAGAATGAGTGACCTCTTGGGAAGTTTCCCAGGTTTGCACAAGTGAGGACAAAGTGCACTAAAAAGACCAATGTTGGTACAGTGGGGGTCAGTACACAACTTGGAGAGCCATATTTGGTGACATTGACCAGCTCGCAAGGGGTTAGGGTGTTAAACAGATATTCATCCACCTCATCGCGAACTCATCTTCCATCTTATTACAAGCTCAACATCAACCTCATCAATATTATCTAACTTAGCTACCATATCATGTGCACCATACTAAAATAAATTTTAATTATTTAGATTGATAATAATTGAGGATTCAAAATATTAGCTTCGAAGACTATGAACTTTAAATGATGAAAAATGACATAGCTAATGAGGTGCTTGATACTTATAGAGGATCAGACACTGAGGCATGTGCCCTGGATATTTCAAATTAAAAATATCTCACTCAAATCATACTAATAATTATCTTACCCTTTCGGATTTCAAACTCAATTTTAGTTACAGTTTTGTTGCCTAGGTCCCTACCTAGATTTATATATTCATTATTTTTGGTTTCTTTTCAAAAATATGCTTACATTACATAATAATAAATACTAAATCTTATTTCTATCAAACAATAGTTACATGCATCGCACTAGTCAAATACTAGTCAGTTTATCAAAGGTGAAGGAAGTGCACTTGAACGTCTTAAATATATTTGTATGGATGTTTTATAGAAAAAAAATTATCCTTAATAAAAAAAATTCACATATATTCTTCCTTTAAAAAAAAAAAAAACTAGTGTAGTAAACATTTGAATATTGTGTAATTTTATCATCATAAACTAGTTGTGAAATAATACAAAGTTGAGCTTTATAATGACACCTCCACCACCCAAGTTGGTAGGCTCAGTTGGTGGGACGTCCACTCCTCTATCCTCTTGGTCTTGAGTTCGAGTTTGAGTAGCAACATTTGCTTGCATGTCTTATTGGCTCTTTGAGCCCTTATTTGAGCTTGAGTTTGAGGCAAAAGTGGTTTATAGGTTCCTCAGTCCAAGGCCGAGAGTGCTCCGGCCCCCTCTTGCCTCTTGGATCGAGCCAATTAGCTTAAGCTGGCTAATGTCTTATTTGGGCTTGAGTTTGAGACAAAGGTGGCTTATAAGCTCCTCCGTCCAAGACTAAGAGTGCTCCGGCTCCCTCTTGCCTCTTGGATCGAGCCAATCAGCTTAAACACACTTACATCCCTGTGGCCCTTTTTTTGCTAGGGTCACGGGAGGGGTTCACTCAATGCGCACGCGGCTGCGACTTCCCACGACATCCAAGAAAAAAATGACACCTCCCACCGTAACTTAGGAGTGTAGGTTACAAACACAATAAAATTCATGTCCAGAAAATAAGAAATCCTGAACAAACAAAAACACACATACCCTGCAGTTGTGCACCCCATCATCATTCACCAATCTCCTCAACTCCAACACATGCATTAAAGCCTCCAAATTCGCAATCTCAATATATACATGTTTTGCTGAACTTGATCATCTGGTACATCTCTTTTTTTTTTTTTTTTTTGCTGCATCCATCAATATGCTTAGCTGTGTTCATCATTGTACGATTGTGCTAGATAAAGTTTCTTTCTTTCATGCAATATGCTTTCTCACTTGATAAGATAAGATATTTGATATGGTCTTTGTATTATTTCATGATTAGGGCTTAACATTATTACTTTAGTTATATCTTGGTTTTCCTTGGTAGTTTCATGTCTTACTATTAGAAAGGTCATTCCTTGTTTTATATTTGGCATAGATAAATTTGACAGAATTTGTTTCTTAAACCCAAATGCATAAATGGGTATTTTTTGTTATTGTAAAAGAATCTGTCTTTTGTAGTAGTGATGATCATTTGTGCTTGAATGGAAAATTTTGGTTGGTTTAGTAGTAAAATGATGTAGCAAGTCTCGTATGAGACGGTCTAATTTAAGTTAAAATTAGACGGTCTTAAAGTGGTCATTTTTGTTATCGTGTTAATAAAGTAGACCACTTTAACTCAATTTGCGACTTAGTCTAATTTTAAGTTAAAATGTGATCATCTTTTCTAGTTATTTGTGAAAATGATGAATCCATATGCATAAATTGGGTTGACTTCTACTAAAAAATATGTCTTTTGAAGAAATGATGATGATATGTGGCTTTGTGCTGGTAAAAGGGGGATTATATGAATAGTTTAAATGAATTTTAAATAAAATTTGACTATCTCTTCTAATTATTTGTGAAAATGATAAAGCCATATGCATAAATGGGTTGATTTCTTGTAAAAATTATGACTTGGAGAAATGATGATGACATGTACTGTTATTAGGGGGATTATATGAATAGTTAGAAACTTAGAATTGATAAGACTAAAAGAAGGGTGTTTACTTCTGTTAGGAGTAGCAAAAAATGGGTGCTCCGAAGCAGAAGTGGACTGCAGAAGAGGAAGCTGCTCTGAGAGCTGGGGTTCTTAAACACGGGGCCGGGAAGTGGCGCACTATACTTAAAGATCCTGAATATAATGCGATCTTGTATTTGCGGTCGAATGTCGACTTAAAGGTAATGCCTTTCTTCATTTATATGAGGACTTGGTTTACACCTTTGTAGCTTCTATGCTGCTAGAGTAGGAATGTTGAACTCTGATGTTCTTTGGACTTTTGGAGAATTTTGTATCTCTCGGGTTTAGTTTGGTGTGTCCTAGTGTCATGTCATAACGAGTGTCTAAGGATTAGAGATAGTAATATAGGGGGCCAGGGATAAGGGGTTGGAGTTACTTTATGGTTCATCGGTCATTTGCAAATTGAGAATTTGTTTTCTGCTTATGTTTGGTGTCCCGTTGTCTGTTTGATTGATCAGGACAAGTGGAGGAATATGGTTGTTATGCCGACTGGATATGGGTCAAGGGAGAAAGTCAGGGTGGCTCCTAGAAGGCTGCCAGCTATGCCAGCACAACCAACTTCCTCTAGGCAAGAAGATAATCCTACCAGTGCTAGTGATGGGCCTCAGAGTGATGAAGAGATGCCTGATGTCAAGCCTCTTGTTGCTTCTAGTGGTCCACTGCAGATTACTTCTGCCCCTCGACCTATTGTAAGGTTGGACGTCCACTTTGTCGACTTGCATTGCATACATGAACGTCAAATGGCCAATGTTTTCTATTTCTAAACTAGTAACTATTATATACTGTTCCTACTGAAGAGAAGATGCTATGTTGCTCATATGTTGTGCTTCCTTCTATCCAGTGAGCCAGTGACATCACAGCCACCTCCCTCGGGCCTGTGTAGGTTGGACAACCTTATACTTGAAGCCATAACAAACCTGAAGGAACCTGGTGGTTCCAACAAAACTGCTATTGCTGCATACATAGAGGTAATCTCGCACTTAAGTTTATGTCTTGGTACATGGTTTGTCTAAATGTTGTATCCCGACACAGTGATCGTGAATCTTTTATCAAGTGCTTTGTCATAAACTATCTGAAGATTTCCTTAGAAAAGAACTTAAAAATTGGTTGTGACATGTTTGTTTATAATAAAACCTTTGTATAATCATTTAGCTATATAGTGCAATATGCTGCTAATACAACTAACATTGTTTGCTAATATGATGGCAATTGTCCTAACAATATTATATGTGGTAACACTATGAGCTATAGTTTGGTTTTCTTGGGATCAAAGACAATATATTCTTGGACCCTTTATGACTATATCTGAGCAGGGAAGCCAAACCAATTGTATGGTACCTTTAAGTACAACTTTCCAAATCCTTCACCAGATAGCCTTTCAGAACTTGCTATCCTTCATTTGAGGCCAAAAGTAGCTATAAGGTGAGTGGTCCAAAAACCTGGATTCACTCTTGCGAGGGTTTTCCACTCAATACATCAATCATAGTCTTAATCTTGTGAGCTGATTCTTATTGAAGTGCATGCCTGAGGAGTTAAAGGCACTAGGCATAATTGACAAATGGTTCTTGATAATCTTTGGGGATTTTATGAGAACCAAATTAGTACCTAGGTTCTTGCAAAACGCTAATAATGTTTCCTTATTGTGAGACCTTAATACAAGGCTTTTTGCTTTGTCCTTCTATATCCTTATTACACTAGTGCCTCATTTGTTTTCTATGTTATTCCCGTGATTGTGGGTAGGACCAAAATGAAAGAAGTTCTAGTAACCTTAGGGAAATGATTTGTACACTCCCATAATCTATCTTTACACTCCCACTAAACTCTTCAATGTGATAGCACAAATTCATGTGTAGGAATATATTCTTCTCACATGAGGAGTGCAAAAATTAAATGAGTGTAAAAATTATTTATCGTAAGCTAAATCCCACAATTGTGTACCATAGTTTGTGACACTTATTTTGATCGGCTAATACTTCCTCCATCCCACTATAAATTTCATACCTTCTTTTTGCACATTTAAATACATATTAGTAAAAATTATAAAAGATTAATATTCTTAATCTACTTATTAAGACAAATCAAACAAGATCCCATATGATTACATTATATTTTATATTGTAGAAAAAATTATGAAATCTATCTTTACTCATGAATAATGCCCAAAAAGGAGGTATGAAGTTTATAGTGGGATGGAGGAAGTATATGATCTCGTGGGTGAATGACTCAATGCCTTATATATTAAATTATTATATATCGCCCATCAGAATAAAATAAGTGCATACTAGTGTACACAAACTGTGTCACATTTGATTTAGACTCGTTCTAGCTAAATGTCTGACTCCCTCCCCTCGACTATAAGGTTACCATTGTTTTTGGTACCAATTTTAGCGAAAACTATTAAAAGAGGAGGTGGTGGTTGTTAGGACCACAAATAGTAGTCGAGAGGAGTTCAACTTCAAATAAAGAGGTAGTGGGTTGTAAATTGGGAGTTTAATGGCTATTGTCATAAATACTGGAAATCAACCCGGACAATCTTGTCTTTTTTCATTGCCAAAAATGGAATAAATTGAAGTGAAAATTTTATTGTGGGTGTCCCGCAATAGAAAGTGGGAACCTTAGAATGAAGGGAGTATATCTTTAGGGATTTCCGTCATCCTTTATATGTATCTTATCAGCGTTTTATGTGCAAAACACTATACAAAGAAAATGGGTGACGCGCCTTAAGATCGTTTGGACATGAAAGACAAAAGAACTTCATTAGACCAAGGGTGACTTTTATTTTTATGTTCAAATAATATTAGATTTGTCTGAATCGATAAATGGTAGTGTTAATGTGAAGGTTTGATTTTCATATCCAGAACTATGATGCCCTTGACAAGACTAGATTGCAATGTTAACTGACCAGTAAGCAACGATACCACTATTTACTATTTCACATCTATGTCTACCATGAGTCCAATTGTTTGAGGTGTATGTGAGTATTAAAACCATATGAGTTGGTATTTTTTTCTTTTTAGAAAGACTTATGGGATGGAAGAAGAACGGGATATGGGTATGTGGTTAAAGGATTCCCCTAGAGTGTGATTTGAGAAATTTGAGGAATGTTGATGCCAACAATTGTGTTTGGTTTTCTTTGGCTCAAAGAGCTATAGGGTTCGGCCCATGAGTCTGGAACAACCATATTTGAATTGAATTCTAAACTAGTTACATGGTATTTTTTAAGTAGAACTCTATGATTCCTTCATTTGATAGTCATAGACAAGGGCGTGGATTCATTTACCATGGTTGGTGCTTTTTGTTGATGATATTGTTCTCATTGCTGAGACGCAAGGAAGTATTGGGTTTGCGTGGAATTGTGGAGAGAAACATTGGGTTCAAGGTGTTTTTGGTCAAGTAGTTTTGCTGAATACATGGAGTGATAAGTTTAGTAGTGGTAGGGGTGGAGATGCAGACTCTTAGATAGCTAGGTTATTTTGATGAATAAATTTTTTCCTTATTTGGGTTCCATGTTTCGTAGAGTTGGTGAGCTGGAGGGAGATATAGCACATAGAGTCAAAGCTGGTTATTAAAGTGGAGAAGCGCTACCAAATTTTATGTGATGGCAGTATGCCTTTGAGATTAAAACAAAATTATGTCGCACACCAATTAGGCTTGCTTTATTGTATGGAGCGTGTTGGGCGTTGAAAAAAAAATGCTATTTTCAATCATGTAGGCTATGATGCTCGCACACGACTCCGATACAGACACTGAATACGCGTCCGGCAATGGGGAAAAAAGGAACACTTGTACTTTGAACACACCTGACTTTCAAATAATCATATCCGGATTTTAGAAAAAATATTGATTTTGAAAATGAAGGCATGTTAAATTTATCTGTTTTATAGAAGGAAACTTATGGAAGATTGATGCTAGAAATATAATAGAGGCAGAGAGCTAATTAAATAGTAGTTCAGTACTTCTGTTTTATTTTTCGAGAAACTAATTAATTTGTTGTTAGGGTCACTTTGGATGGTAAGATAACTTACCGATTGAGAAGAACTTGGTATATGGTAAAATGTGAAGTTAGAAACAATCATAACTAAGTTGTATGTTGACCATGTCTAATCTTAGTATTCGGATATGTTGACTTTGTCCAATCTTAGAATTTGGATACAGTGACGATGTCCAAAGCTAAACTTATGCGTGCTTTGTCTAGGTCCCCGTATCTTTGATTTTGAATTTTGTTGTGTCGGATGCAAGGATTCGTATCCGTGTTGGACAAACGAACCCGAGTTCGAGCATCATAGCATGTGGTAGAGATGCGTATGCTCCATAGGATGTGCGGCATACTAGGCATACTAGGAGAGACTGATTGAGGAATAAGCTAATTGGAAAGTTTGTTAGTTGTTTAGCCTCCTTGATAGGAATTTAGGGCGTTGCACCTATTGAGGATAAGATGGGAGAGAATCTCTAACGGAGAAGAAGATCTTGTGATGCACCTGTTAGATTGATAGGATTGAGAGATGGAGCAATGAGGATGTAGTGATGGGCGGAGGGAGACCTAAGACGACGTGGTAAATTTTATTGAGAGTGATATGAGGCATTTTGGGCTTGATGAGAGTGTTATTTTAGGCAGGGTTAAGTGGAGAGAGAAAATTTATGTCGAGGAGGGGGCCTAATCTCTTTTATGTTATTTTTTTATTTTTTTTTTTTTACAAATTTATTTTGGAAATGTTTTAGAAGTTCTTCCTTTTATGAAATTTGTTTGTAAAACTGTGACGGTTTCTAATAATGATTCTTGTTAGCCTACTCCAAGTTAATTTGGGATTAAGGCTCTAGATGTTGTTGTTGTTCATATGAGATTTTTTCTCAAGAGCCCTTCCGTCGTCATGGTAAGCTTGATGAATAATTCGATACTGAGGACAGATTTTTGTTTTTCAAAGGGGCTAAAATCCTGTATCTATGAGCACAAAGACCTACTTTAGCCTTGTGGAGATCTTGTACATTATAGGGGTTATTAGGTTTGAGGACCCTACTCCAGAAGCGAGGTCATGACTTTTGAAGAATACTGACTTGCCAATGCTTTTTGGCTATTCCTTTTCTTAGGAAGAAAGATGAGGTCTTGCTTCTTCCTCATTGGAAGGTTTTCCACTTGAGTTTGTGAAATGATGATAATGAAGCTTTTTGATGACTGATAATATACAGATAAAAAGCTGGGCCATGTTAGTGGTAAAGGTGTTATGGTTTGCTAGTGTTGCACAATATGAATATGGCATTATCTGAGATAGGGTCAAAGGAAGGATTAAGTAATTCCAGTATATTGATTTAGAAGGTACAAATGATTGAGATTGTGATTTCTTCTTGTAAACTCTCGTAGTGAGGACTGAGGAGCATCGACTACTACATCTGCATAGCTGCTGCTTGAATTATTATGCCAGCGGGGATTAATTTGTGTCTGACATCTTTTTGCTTGGTGACAGTTTGACACCATTATCACATCCTGCTTATCTTGTTGTGCCCTGGCAATTTATTGGAACTATGTTCTAATCTTCTGCTAAGTTTCGCATCCCTCTGTCTCCCTCATAACTTTGTTGTACATTTTCTGACCTTAAATTTATGATGTGACGTTCTTGTTTCTATTTTTAGCACTAGTTTGAGGACTGATCTTGACTTTCAAGGACTTATGGAGTATGGTTTTGAAGGATTGCAATTTCACTGTAGGATTCTATTAGCATTGCAAAAAGCTGAAAGAGTCGCTTTTTTAAGCTTTTGATTAGAATTATCGAAGTTGGATGCCTTAATCCTAATTTCAGTATCTTTTACTCTTATTTATTAGCACACATGATGATTCCCCAATCTTGGTATTAGGCCATGTTTATCGTTAATCTTTAACAATGGGCAGTTGGGATCACCCCTCTCTCTGCCATCTCTTTCTCCCAAGGTTTGCTCCCCTCCGCTTAAAAGTTGGTGGATACTGAGGACACAAGATTCCCAGGAAGCAAGTGTCTTCTTTTTTTTTGGCTACCTATACTCGACCACACTCTCTTCTACAGCCCTGCGGTTTACAATTATTGTAACACATAAAAGGGCAGTTCAAGGGTATAACAAAGTAGGGTGGTCAGTTGATCAGTTCTGTTCCAGGCATGAAGCAGTTTTCTGCTTCAGGGAACTGTGTCAGAACTCACCAGGCAGGTCATGCCTTGCTGTATCCTGGAGGTTTATGAACGTACAGACTGCACATTTGCCCCACAATATCTAGAAGTTGGAGATATCTATATTTTTATTTTCATAGTACTGGTGGCGACATTCTGAGATTATGCCTGTGCACAAACTAGCTGAATGACCTTTTGACTTGCATTGTGGGACATCACATGTTTTACGGCTTTGAGAGTGAGACATGGTTATGTATGTTTAAGCATTATGAAATGATTCAAAGAACCAGACACAGTGAAAGCAAATTAGGTCAATGCTAAAGACAATTGTAATGCTCTGAGGGGAGGGAGCTTCTGTGATTGTCTTTTAAATTGCATAAAGCATGATCATCATGTTATGTTCCTTCTCTGACCCTCTTTAACCGAATACTTGTCCTCTCCTCTTGTAATTACCAAGTTCGACTGCTATAGTGTAATCTATAAATAATCGTCACAAATTTAAGGCTTTTGCATGTGCACCTCGAGATTCATGCTTTGCATTTGATTGCAAATGAAGACACTTGTGTTGTGTCTCTTCGTTTACCAGACATTCTCCATTTATCTCTTAGTTATCGCTTTGATTTCTCTGACCCCTTTTTATTCCCACCTTTATGTTGTTACAATTTCTAATCTTGGTAGGTTTATATGTAGGACCAATATTGGGCACCTCCAGATTTCAAACGGGTATTGTCAGCAAAATTGAAGTTTTTGACATCAACTGGAAAGCTAATTAAGGTAAGTGGACAGTATATCTTATGCAGAATCCAACATATTTGCAAGTATTATTTCAAAAAGGTCATTCAGCTGAATTAGGAATTAGGAAAGGGCTGGGTATTCTTTCAAGAACGTGTCACCTTTTTTGTTGGTCAGTTTGTTTAGCGTTGGACAATATTCTGTCCTTTTTGAGATGGCCCACTACCCTTCCTCCTGCTCATGGGATCCACTAGACCTCATATGTCATTATTTGTATACGCGTCTTGCTTGGTGGTAATGATTATTTATGTATTACTTTTCTGTTGAATGTTTGAGAAGCCCCAGTTTTTGTGGCCTACCATTAAACAGATTGTTTCTTCATTGTGTTAATCTTATAATTCTGTTTCCTGTGCAAGAAAAGGATGTGTTGTAGAAAGCAGAGGACTGTGCAAAAAGTAGTCAAGCGTTAGTCATTGGCCCATTGCTGAAAATAGTTTGTTATTTGACTTTTAACCCAGCCTTAATTATAAGAAACTTTTATTCTATGAGGAGCAACTGGAGATATTTACTCCCCTATATCGCGAACATATGGAGAGTGGGAAGGGAAGCAAGTTGAAGAAATTTTTGAGTGAGTAACTAGTTTTGTGTCAGGGGTTAGCAAAAATCTCAAAACAATTTTTTTTTCTCTATTATCCTTGACAGGTCACACTAAATTGTACTGGGTGGCGGGTCCCATATCCTCCACTAATCCTTGCCATACAACACTTGAAGCTCTTACTAAGGATAATTTGTTTTTCAAGAATCAGGAAAAACTAACCAACTAGGGGAAAACTGACACTTAATCATGCAATTAAGGATACTTTTGAACCTAAACCTAATTGACAATAATTGGTTGATTGTAATAAAAGATATGCAACTTTCTTTACTTCTTGGGGATGGCGGGCTTCAGGGCTTTGAGAATTTACAAATGCTTAGAAAGCTTGCATATAGGATATGTTCATGGAGGTTTTTCACACTGTAAAAATGAAGGGCTAGTTCATGCATGTGTTTTGAGTAAAACTGAAAGACCTAGTGCATTTACCTATATAAATATTCCTTGAGTGAGTTACTAATTCCATGCGAGTAGTAGTTGAACCAGTGTCTATGGTTATAAGGCCTCAGCCTGGCTGTTGCTCTGAACTTTTTGAAGTTTTTTTTTACGTTCTGATTTGAGTTTTTATTAGTAAGAAAGAGGGAAGTTGTAACAGCATGTGAGTGTTTTCTATAGTAAGAAAAAGAGCAATTTACATGTTTCAATATTTTGTGGAAGTTGATCTACATCTTGTGCCAACAAACTGAAAGTGAGGTTATAAACAGACCTGTTTGGAATTTACTTGGGAGTTCTTATATTTTCAATAAATCTGGAATTGTGTTTTGGATAGTTCTGAAGGAACTTTGAGACTCATAGAGTGCAGAGAAACTGGTCGTTTTATTCAGGTTTGGATTGGATTGGGTCTTTTTGGTCTACTTGTATTTGCTCCTGCTATCTCGGTAGCGGTTCATATTTGAGTTGAATTAGGTCACCTTATATAAGGTAGGGTCAGGTTACTGTATGGGATCAGTTTTTGCTTGGTCAATCTATGATTGTGGCGGCTTTAAGGGAAAAACTATATACATTTATGAAGTTGTAGACTATATTGTTTGATGTTTGTTGCAATGTATTTGATCGGTAAAGTAGTATGTTTTTCTCAATGAAGAGCTCTTACTTAATGAAATCTTCCGTGTTGCACCAAGTTTCTCAAGGCCATGCTATCACTGAACTGATATTAGGCTGCAGCAAATCATCTGAACAATAAGTTATCTTGCAGGTCAAACGTAATTATCAGATTGCATCGTTTCCTGCATTTACAGAGATGAGGAGAAATCTTCCCATGATGACCCATGAACCCAGGCAATTAAGTTTCCCTAAAATAGATAGGGATGAATTAAGCATGCTTAAGTCCCAGATTGATCTAGAGCTTGCTAAGATGAGAAATATGACCCCCGAAGAGGCGGCAGCTGCTGCTGCTCATGCAGTTTCAGAGGCTGAAGCTGCTATAGCTGAAGCTGAAGAAGCTGCAAGGGAGGCAGATGAAGCAGAGGCAGATGCAGAAGCAGCACAGGCATTTGCAGATGCAGCAACAAAGATGCTTAGAGGAAGGAACACTCCTAAAACGGTCAGTCCTACCTGCTTTAAAATATTCCTTTCATTTGTTTCCAAAGTTTCCATGGGTTTGGGTGAAGTAAAATAAAAATTCAGCTGTGGGCAACATTCTGCTCCCGTTTTTCATCATTATAAACTTTGCCAAAAGATAACACTAACAGAAATATGACAGGAACTTTTTTTAACCTCTTTCCTGCTGATTAGTAATTAGGTTGAGACATGCTAAACTACCTTTGAACTTTTGCCACTACAATGCACACAAAACTGCAGGAGGCTGAAAGAATCATTTTCTGAATGAGTAGAGAAATTTGCAATCTTTCGACGGTATCATAATGGAGTACACCTAGCACTAGAACTGTAATAATGTAAAGAAATAATGCTGCTCTTGCCTAGATGACCAACTTGAACCACTATAACTCAGGATCTAATGTGAGCTGGTTTTCATTTCATAAGAGGGATAAGTATTATCACTTATTGAGAGTATATGAGGCTTCTTGGTGTTGATGAGAGTAAAACTTTGGCTAGAGGTGAATAGAGAGAGGGAACTGATGTTGATGAAGGTTCTTCATCACTTATTTCTATTATATTTTTGCGAACCTATTCTCTAATAAGTTTGTCTATACTCAGTTTTCTTAAGTATTTTTAAAACTGTGACGATTCATGGTAGCCAGCCCCAAATAATCTTGGGATTTAGTCTTTGGCATTGTTGTTTTTGAGGATAAGTGTAACAAGATATGAGGTAGATCATTAAACAAATTCAACGAACTAAAGTTTTGATTTTTCAGGGTCTATGTATCTCAAATATGCATACATGTAGCACATGATTTGAATTAAGTACGTTGTGTGAGGATTGCTTGTACATTTGAACGTGATTTTCATGAGATTTTGGCATGAAAATTATCAAAAACATAATTTGCAATCCTTTCTCTGCTACCTTAAAAAAAAAAAAAAAAAAATCCCTTTAAAAAAAAAAAAAATCCCTTCCCTTGGCATGCTGGTTGCATGTGGTATTTATAGGACCATATTCAAGGTAAGCCAAATATTCAAGTTGGAATGCCCATTATTTTGGAATTAAAGGCCAACAAGCACTTAAATAAACCAAAACCTGATGGTCAGAATCTTAGTCCGATTAATCAAGCGATATAATCACTGAAGGAACAAATTGTAGACTCTAGTTTAAGAGTTCTGTTTTCCTGCAAATTATGGGTCTGTTGCTTCTCTAATGTTACCTAAAGTAAGACTCCACACTAATGTTGTCACTTCTGGTGCAGATGATGCGTGTTTAATAGGAGGCTTCTAAGGACGAATTTGACGACATTCTTCTTATCAATGACCGGAGCTTAGACACACCTGCTGCTGTCATTCCTTGTAAATATGCCTGAGTAATGCAATTTTGGTCTCTGATAGGAAATCTTGGTATGAATTGTTTGTAAACAAGCATTTGTAATTGGCGGTCTGCCTTGTTTACATTTTGCTGTTGTAAGCTGGAGCCCGGATGTAAGGTAGCTGAAGGTTCATCTTCAGGCATTTCCAGTTTGCTTGGGTAGTTATCGTTCAGTAGTATTCATGTCATTTATACGCAAGTTGTTTACCTTTTCAGTATATCTGTAAATTGTAGATTGCATATCAATAATCATAGCTATATATATCAAGGCCTGGAATTGATCTCTCAAGTTCTCTTTGTTCACATAATCTCTTCCAGGAAATTATTGGTTTCTAAAATGCGAAATTGATCCTGAAGGGGAATACTATGTCCATTTGACCTGCAAACTCAGTGCGTACACTGAAATGCTTGGATAACAGATAATGTGCATGGTTGTACGGCTTGGTCGTTCTGCATTCAGTAGCAACTTCATACAAGATAATGGACAAGGTCGCCAGTTGCATTTGATAAATCCTGTTGGGAAATTAAGAATATGCTTAGATGCAAATTTAGTTAAAGTGGTTACTTTTTGAAAAATGACTAATTCAATGCGATAGGTGATCATTTTTAAACGGTTTAATTTTAGTTATAAATAGGTTGCTACAAGACTTTCCGTCTTTGTTTTTGGTTTGTAGACCAATGGCTTTATTTGGCTTAGTGGTTGATGCGAATATGATGATCAGTTTTGTTACAAGATTTAAGGCTTGAGCCTCGGTTTATACTTATTGTTGAATTTTATTCTTAAGGTAATCTATTTTTTTTTTTTTTATTGTACTCCTAAACTATTTACAATTAGCCCCTCGATTATGCAAGCTATAACACAAGTTTATACAAGTTTTTTCAACTCATATTAGTAATCTATGACTATATGAGGCCACATTATTTTAACTCGTATCGGCGAAGAACTGTGAATGAACATGCAAAGAATGGTGTTTGCCAAAGCCCAATTCATACAGATTATGGGCAGCGCATATACTTACATCAAATAAATAACTTTGTATTCACATCAACAACATCAGAGTGGCGCAGCGGAAGCGTGGTGGGCCCATAACCCACAGGTCCCAGGATCGAAACCTGGCTCTGATAAAAGAGTAGCTTCCCATTGCCATTATTTTTACACCTCTTTCTTGACTAAAAATGACCTTAAACAAAGTTTACCCTTCATAATTTCATAAATTAGGCTCTTTAGATTGAAATCTAAAAATGAAAGCAAAACAGACTTGGAAACAGATTACAGAAATGATTTTTGGCCTGCTCTAAATTTACTCAACTAGCTAGCTATAATTTTAGGCTAGTGTACCTTTTTATCTTTCGTAAGATAAGACCGGCAATCCTCAAAGACGTTTCAGTCCATAGAATACTTGAGTATGTGAAGAAAAAAGGACCGACCATTCCTTAATCAAAAGTCCATACCATTTTTTTGCTATTGAAAGAAACATCTCTTCTTTTTCATGCTAATAACTTCGTGCAAATGATTCTAGCTTTACAATCAAGAATTTCTGTTTTTTTTAGACACTATGCCTCAAAAATATTATCTAACTGATGTTGTGGTTAGTAGATGTGAAAAAAATAACCAATTGTATTTAGTATGAATATAATCAAGTATAGGTTTATACATATAAATTTGGACATGTCTAAAGTCCGAGTGGTTCGCGCCTTCGCGGAACAGAGCCCCAAATTTCTTCACATGATTTTCCATATAAAGTTTTTTGGATGCAATGAATTATGAGGAGCATTTGTGTCCCGCAGCCGGATACAAATATTGCACACTATAGTTTCTTTGGAATAAGCACTTGTGTGTCTCTACATAACGATAAAGTGCCTCCTTGTTTTATCAACAAAAGAAAAAATTTAATAATTCCTACAATAAATTCATATCCCACACAGTGAAATTGAATGTGCCACAGCTTATGCGATATACTCCGTATATGGAAGAACAACAAATACTTGAACAGAACTACATTGGATTCAGATTCCCTGAGCAAGTTCTTGGTAAACAGAAATTTAACAAGTGTTTTGGCTTGTCAACCTTTTGTACAACTTCTTTCTCCTTATGGGCGGAATAAATAAAATACTACAGGCTGTAAAGCATGAACTGTGTAATACGTTCAAAAAGCTTAGGATGCAGCCAAAGCAACACTAGAGATGAAAGAACCACATACAGATGGGCCAAAGTTCTGTCCCAGTCATTCCCATGTTCAGTTCTAGTAGTGCAAGCTTAACACCAGTCAAAAAGAGGGGAGAGGGACCTCCTTCGGTGGGAAGTCAGATTACTACCTGCGTAAAAGCAGTACTTACTCTGATCGCACCAGCTTTCCTCTAAGCTAACAGGCACGTATTCTATGCCGAGACTCTGAACCTTGGTCCATCAACTCCCCTGATAGAAATACGTTTTAGTTTGTACTTTGTCGTAAAGTTAAAATCTCATTGCTTATAAATAATCTCTAGTGGTTAAAACACGATATAGCCAAAGTAAGCTATTTTTTTTTGGTACATTGAAATAACTAATGTTGCATGGACAGAGAAATATGATAATGCGAACCGCTGACAATATTCAACTATGCTAAAACTCCCAACCGTTAGGTCAAACTTGCTTCTCATAACGTATGCCCTTGTTAATTTGTTATAACGTACATCATATAGAAAAGATGTTAATAATTTGTTACTTCAAATGGCACATTTGCCCGGATTGTTTTGTATTTCCAATTAGATTTGCATTGTCTACAAATTTACTCTCATCCTAAAGCGTCTTATATATACCATGTTGCAGTCTTACAGATTACATGCTTTCTTTTATCTTTTGACAAAGGTCGAAACAAAGATCACTTGCTTCTCAAATATGAAACCTCCATCATACACGGTTTCTGTTTCATGCAAATCATTACGGAGTATTGTTTAAAGATCAAATGCTGTTGTTAAGACTCAAAGATTTTACAACGACATCATCTTCCACGAGGTATTGTCTTGGGCATGTAATGCACACGCTTGACGCAATACCCCGTGAAAGAAGCCTTTGAGCTTGTGCTAATATGATTACCATAAGAAAATGAAATGTACAACCGAAATGCTATGATCAAAACGGGTCATTAGCCTGAGTCCCTTGGTGGCCTTGAAGGAATGTGACTAGGTCAAGTGATCACAAACGCAAAGCAACTGTATATTCAGTAGACCGAACAACTTATGGTACTCCAAATGAACGTTTTCGGTGGGTAGGGAGTATCATTAAACATACACTGGTATGATCTAGCTTTACAACCTCCAAGAGTTCACCGAAAAGATTTGATGTAAGTTCAATGATATTAGAACATTATGAATGTCATGCAAATTTGTCTTAAATTGGCCACTAAATCCATTATATGGAATGTTATTATATCTAGTTATCAATTTATCGTCTATTGCAATTCTGAAAGTTACGACACAGGGTACTGTGAAGATGTCCCTGCTCCTGATACTCCCTCTATTTATATGCTATATACTCTCGATTGGGCTTCCAAAAAAATAAAAGTAAGATAGCAAAGGGCATATTTATCTGCCTTCTTAGTTCTTACCACATACCAACATAGCAATTCAGTTTCTCAAGAAATCTAAGCTCTAACGCAATATGGTTATTAACTATGCTACCTACAATCATAGTGAGGCAAAAGATAAACACGTCTGTGCATTAGCGCCTACTAATGCTGCTGGCAATTCCCTGTTTCAAGACTTCCAAAGCACTGTAAGGTTAATATTGGTGGCCTCACTCTCCACACCATTGAGTGGTGATCATATTCATATACTACATTTGAATAGGCCTAATCTGGCCTGTTTAGGTGAAACGACTTGGCATAAGAGCTTGAAGGCCGTTGTCACCTATTCTGATACGAGAAGAAGAATTATGGTTCTTCTACAACTGTAAAAGGCACATCCAGAACAGGAAATTACTAGTTGGGAAAAGCTCCTTCCAATGCCAAATTATTTACAATCAAGAAAAAGAGCTCCAAAAACACATGCAAACACATAACAAGATGTATATGCCGTGGCATACAGTTTATGACAAAGGGTGCTAAAGAGCTCATCACATACTTATCTCCCCTCTCCAAAACAGTTGTTTCAGACACAGAGGGCCAGATAGTTGTAAATTCTCCTCATGACCCATGAACAAAAAAAATTGAAACACAACCAGAAGACAACAACCAGTAATTGTGGAACGCTTACTGCCTGCTGCCTTCAACGAATACCCCATGTGATTAAAAAAACTTAATATGTTACCACTTAATTTTGGAGCAGAACAAATCTAACGCTTGAGATGATTTTAAAATGTAACAAGGTCTACAATCAGTCCACTGCAATGCTTCCAGCATACACTAAACTAAAACAACTAGTTTCCGTAAACTAATAATTGTAGTCCATCAATCACGGTCACAAATATTCTAAGGATTACAGTACAAAAACACAGCTAATAAAATAACACGACCCAGATCCGCCTGTCTGACATATTCCACCAACCTAGCAGGATGTCGTTAAGAAATCTAATTGTTTTATTGTGAACAAGTTAGAATATTATATTGAGAGCGGATATGCCAGAATTTACTAGAATCCATCAATTTCTAATCAGAAACCCAAGAAAAGCAAGAAGCTTACATTGATAAGGTAAAAACCATACCTCGTTTAGTTGAAAAGGACAAGGTGGGTCTCTCAGCTTACCCAAACTTGGTCCTCAACGGCCTTGAGAAGAACTTGCATAGGATTGCATCACAAAGAAATGTTCCACATACCAACTAAAGTTAATTATCTGAGTAAACAAATTTAAACATGCAACACTTTCCTTCTTTCTTATGTATAAGAAAAACACTGTACAAACTACAAAAGCTCCAAGTACATCCACAAAATTGATTCTCAGCCAAGCCCAAGCCCCAACGTAAAGGCAAAAGGGATGACAAGCATGAGTGTATGAAACTTGTGATACTATTCACTGTATTAAAAAGTGTCATGAGACCGTAAACTACCATAACGGAAAACATGAAGCAATAAAGGCAGCGAAATATATATTAGATTCAGATGATCAAGATTGACAAATAAACAAAGTTCCCATGCAGACATCACACAGGATTCTACAAGTTGCACAAACAGATAACCACAAATCTAACAGCTTCAGGAGAAGGGCTAACATCATAACGAATATCTAACATTTGCCACTAACCGAACGAACAGAGCACCAGCAGCTTCTTTATGACAAAGGGGAAAAATAGGTGCCATCCAAAATGAATCCAGCAGCAGTCAAAAACCAATCCCTGACTAAACACTCACAACATGGAGTCTGTACGAGCAGGCAACCTCCTGAAGAAATTGAGCGGAACAGACGGTAGCTTATGACGGAACCTTGGGTGTCTTAGCATATAAAACCCAGTCAGAAGAGCCACCACCTGGAATGGCGTAACATACAAAACAATAGCAGCAACCAAGCAGAAAATGACAAACAACGCAGTGGCTCTAGGGTCCCGCCAACTCAGCAAAGACTGAAGCCTCTCACCCTGAGTAGCCAAGTCACCTACAACAGTTTGGATCCTCCCAGCTATACTCCTCAGGCGGTCATACCTCATCCTCACAATATCAGCTGGTTTAGAAGTTGGAAAAGTGTCAAATTCTTCATCGAGTTCATCGGGATGGGCAGAATCTGCATGAGAGAGGCGAGTATCCATGTGGGGTGGATGCCTTGGCCTCCATCGGTAGTACCAGACCCCAATAAGGAAAAGGTATAAGAATATTGTGGGCAATATCAGCTCGGGATACATGACAAGGATGAAGAACAAGATGTGAATAAGAACTGTAGTTATGGGGTTTTTCCAGTTGCATATCTGATCAAACCATTTTCCAACAGCAATAATCCCACCCAAGACATTCATGATTCTGAAGAAATTAGCCTTGCTCCGTCTCATGCTCCATATGTGAGAACCCACATCCAACATAAACTCAACAACTTCTTTCCTCAGAGGAGGCTCCGCACGACTCAACCTTATGGACACAATCTGGGTAGCCTGGTGCCTCAAGTTGTCAAGCTGACTCACAGTTAAAGGATGTAGATAATGCATCTTGGGCAACAATGGGTGAGAGTACATATGCATCATATTAAGCAGTGATGAACACGTAAATCTCACAGCTAGTTGAATTTCACCCATCTTCTTCACTCCATTAGGATGCAAAACCAAGAGTGGGTATGCATGGGTATAGACACGATCAGTTTCCAGAGTTGAAAGGCGAATTCTTACTTTTCCGATTCTTGCATCTCTGGCACCACCTGCCTTGTCTCCTCCATTATGTAAATGACAGTTGTCAAATACTCCAACAGTGATGACCGTACAGGGATCAAAAACTTCCCATGTATACTGCTCATTCCACTTGGGACTGAAGCTATCGATAATTGTTCTTGTCCTCACCCATTTCTGACCATATTTGGCAACACAATAAGCATCTGTCGTCTGGCGATTATCCTTCACTTTCATAGGCATCAAACCCTGTGCAGTCAATATACCCAATTCAAGGACTCCAATGCTTTGCTTCCACAATTGTTTCGCAGTAGGCCTGAGATCGCTACTGTAGTGAGTGGACTCATCCAGAACATGATAACCACCTTCCAAACAAATCCTCATATGAAGCCTGCTGGAAAATTTGATTTCCTTCTTTTTCTCTCCGTCTACAACAACATGCTTCTCCAGATTAAACCATTTTGAATTTATAGGCTTATGATCCAACCTCCTGTCGAGATATTGCAGGGGAATGGCACACGCACCCAACTGTTCATCCTTGTTAGGCCCAACTCTGTCCTCCACACTCAACACCAGGGGCTCTTCAAAAGGCTCTGCAGCCACAAACATCAAATCCTCATTCCACATTGGATTGATGGTCCTGCTCTGGGAGACTCTAGTTCTAAGAGTCTGACTTCCAAGTTTGGCCCTAACATAAACTTCAGGAAACCGGCCTTTGTCACTTGGTATCAAGTCTTGAGCCTCGATCACATTGACCCTCAGATACCAAAGCTTAGGAGACAAGTACACCTTCGAACGCATATTAGCAAGAGCATCGCTCCCACTAACAGTAGCAGCATCTGAGTGCCACGCCTCAGGAAATGCTTCATCAGCTTGAGTACCCCACCAAACAGCCAACATCAACTCCCCCCTCGCTTTGTCACTTTTTCTGTCCTCAAGCCTATACCATTGAGGCGCCAACGGACTGTCAGGTGGCACACGCTTCGGGACCTCATTGAGATCAAACAAAACACGGCCAATAAAATCATCCTTCACAAGATCCTTATCCTTCACAGTGACCTCAAGTACCGATGCCTGAATCCGATCCTTGGAAAAAGCAAACACCTGACTCCACTCAGGATTACTCTTCTTCTCGAAATGCCTCGTCGTACCCTTATAGTTTCCGAGCTTCACTTCGACATACGGGTCACAACTACCCGTGACATCCATACTCGGCAAATCCTTTGCCTTCACAACCCTCACATAGAGGTACTGCATTTGCTCAACAAGGTCATATGTACTTGTCAACTTCTCTCCAGTCATTTTCCCTCCACCAAGGTGCGGATTCGTCTCCTTAAGAGAGAAATCTTCCTGTTGAGGCTTCTGCATTTTGTTGTTCACTCAAAAGACACTGGCTAACAGCCTAAAAACTCAAATCTTTTCTCAAACAAGGGTAGATTTTCAAACTCTAAATGACTGTTACTATAACCCCTTAAATTTAGAAACTGAATTCCACATAAGTTCAAATACTCAACATACAACGGCTACCTTCCTTTCTTTTTTTCAAACCATGAAATAAATAACTGTTACCTAATTAATAGGAAATTGGGTTTATCATTAATATTTATTTAATTAATTACTTTGGAAAAGCTGAAACGGCAAAGATTTAGGCAAAATTATGAAGAGAGAGAAAGGTTAGGTAAGAGATGAAGACCACAAAGCAGAGTTCTCAAAAGCCTCCTACAGATCTCAAATGCCACAAATCTGCAAAACCCAGAAAATATAAACAAGCAAATTTAGTAAAGATATGAACTTTAATCCATCCAAGAAAAAATAACACCATAAATTCACTAAAGATATGAACTTTAATCTAAACCAAGCAAAAATAAACTAACAAATTTAGCAAAGATATGAACTTTAATCCAGCACAGTAAAAATAAACCAATAAATTTAGCAAAGATATCAACTTGATATAATATAACACACCACATAATTATCACATTTTGCACTCATATAGTAACACATGCAAAAAAGCAGAGTAAAAACAACAGTGAATACAAACAAAACCACACAATGTAGAACTTACCAAACAAATCTATAACTCAAAAACACAAGTAAAAAAACTAAGCAGAAAAACTACGTACGTCATAAAGTACACCAAAAAGTAAATTTAGTAACAAGACATTTATATGAAGTAAAAATGGTAGGTGGGATTACCTGAGAAATCAAAGGAAACCCATTTGAGAGGAAGTGAAAACTAAGAGAAACCCATGAGAAAAAGCAGGAATTTTTGAGATTTGCTTGGATTAAAATTTAGAAATGAAAGAAGAAAAAACAGGGGATTTTGAAGAACAGAGGAAAAGAAAAAAGAAAAAATAAAAAGGTTGAGGATATAGAGAGGGATCTGAAGAATCAGAGAAATGAGGATACTAGAACAACCTTACTAATACTGTGTCACATTCATACCACATCATATACACCTACCTACAAAAATAGTGTTTGTAGTAAAAACTTTATCTTTTTGGTGGCTTTTTCTTACCTTTTTCTTTCTTTTTCTCACTCTGTATTTGTAGTTTTGTATAGAGTAGAATAGTAGATTAGTGTTGTATTCCCTTGGCTATACCCATTTCGCTTTATTTGTTTTATATCAATATCGCACATGTGGAACTGATATTTTGAACATCGATAACTCATTAAGTAGAATAAAAGAAACAAAAATTTAAAATTTTGGATTTGGTTATATAAATATTTTTATATGGTTAAATTTAATGATTTTTTAAAATATGTTTTTTGAATCATTAATATAACTTAAATAATATCAAAAAATAAATAGAGTGGAACAAAAGGACAAATTGCGTTATACGGAGTATTATCTGTCCAACTTTTTTGGTTTGTTTTTGTGTGTGAAGTGTGGAGTGGTGGGCGCACAGGGGATATACACACACGGCGAAATTTTGTCACGCTTGTGAGACAGTGTATTTCCCATTATCATGCTGCCTTTTTGTGTATTTTCATGTGTATGTTACGAGTGTGGTTTCTGTGAAGTTGTATTTCTGGACCATCTTTTGGACCATTTTGTTGATTTTGGTTAGGAGAGTTGTTTTCTATGAAATTCACCTGTTGGGGCACTTTGGAATATTTTATTTGGATACTTTCGTGGCTTTGCATGTTATTTCATTTGGATACTTTTGTGGCTTTGCATGTTGATTGTTCATAGACCATAATTTACGTAGGTCTTTGTACTAATACGTAGGTCTATAATCTATACTTACAAAAGGAGCAGAATAAATACTAGGGATCATACGTTAAAACTTAAAAGGGCTTATTGTATTTTCATTTAATAGAAAACAAAGAAATTTTTCTCAATTACCTCTTTTTTTTATAATAGTTACCTACTTTATCCTTCCTTTTACTGGTGCATTGCTATTGGATGAATAGTGTAAAACATAGGCCCTATGAAAAATTATTTTTGTGAAGTTGTATTTCTAGTCCATCTTTTGGACCATTTTGTTGATTTTGGGGTAGGAGAGTTGTATTCTACGAAGTTCACCAATTGGGACACTTTTGGAATATTTCAATTCAGATACTTTCGTTGCTTTGCATGTTGATAGACCATATAACATTGTTGGAAAAAAAATTGTATAGTTCAGGATCAATGCTCTCATCCCTCACAAAAAGGTGGTTATTAAAAGCTTTGACATGTCTAATAACAAAGTTTATTCAAATTTTTGAGAGTGTATGGATTAAAGTGTTGATTTGTTATCCACCTTTCAGCGTGCTTTGTATAAATAAATATAGCCGCTTGTTTTATATACTTTACATTGATGGAAATTTTTTTTTCTAAAAACAAGGATGATAATATAAAAGTTAAAAGATGGAAGATGATAGAGGCCCATCCGGTAGCCACCCTCTCACTTAATTTTTACTCCTAGGTTTAATTAAGGAAAATTTCCATTTTGGG